>CABFVX010003885.1:0-76282 GCA_902151425.1 Timema shepardi | reverse complement strand
TTTTTATTTGAGGTTCTACCATTGTTGAGTTTAATAATAAGCCATAAGAGAGATTGATCCGTTTAATCAACTGTTGTCATGAGTCTGAACAATTGGTGTCTGCGATCAGCTATCACACTTGCTGCTGATTGCCTTTATAAGGAGTTGTACTGACTAAAATGTCCGGCTCATGGTTGATCCTAGATTGTGCCAGTCGTGGATGTATTGATTCGGTGGCTTTAATGAAAATATGTATTCTTATGATGGACTAACTCCCAGACAGCTCGGTGACTACCAAGATAGTGAATAAACCTAAGCTTGCCAAGAGGTGGCCTCTAGATCATTCCTTGAGTAACGGGATGGAGCCATCCTTTGTGTCCCTCCTTCTCTTGTTTGCTTTCGGAGAAGATTTAGACTGGGTGGCTGAAATAAATAAATAGAAGGAGGTTGCACTACGTTGACATTTACTGACAAAAATTGTGTTAAATAATAATGAATTTGTAATGAGTTGACGTTGAATAAGATCTTACAATCTCTATAAATTAATCAAAAATAATCTATAAAATATAGCCATTTTATTTTTATTAGAACCACGTCTTACTAAACATTCGGGCTATGTTTTTTCAGTGTGAACACTACAGCTCACAGGATATTAATTTATGTGTGACTCTTCAAACACAAGTGCAGTTTACCTGTGAATGACAAAGATTTGCAACACTTGTGTTGATGTATTTCTTGTCAAAGCATAAGGCATATAAAAAGTATCACCCACCCAATGCTATAATCGCCACAACTTCCCACGACAAAGAACATCTACTGATAGCCTACAGTAGCCCCATGGCATGGGTGCTGACTGACAGCTCACAGTTGACTTCTGACAGTCAACATTTAAGTATATACCCAAATTTTGAAAGGCAGAAGTGACAGCTGCTAAACACATGTTTTGCAGATCATATGGTTCGGCGTAGGGATACATAATTTTGTCTGGTAACGTTTCAAAGCTGTCAGTCAGCAACAAAGAAGCCATGGGGCTACTGTACTAAAACTGTATTCTCAAGACTGGAAGAGAATTAGCCCTTTGGCCCGACCTTATTTGTTTACCTACTAGGGCAGGCAAAACAATAATTCTTCGATGCACTAGCGTGGGGGAGTATGCATTCTAGTTCACCTGAGCCTCTTAATATTAGTCGTACCCCACATGGGTTAATCTGGAGGCTAGCTCCCAGTCCTTACTGTCTACAACCGTACTTAGGCAAATAATTCGTTGTCAATGGATTGAGTTCGTTGTGCACTCAATTTGAGGGATAGGTAAGATTTATTTTCAACGAATTTATTTATTTTAATTTATTGATTGCCATTATTAATTTTGGAATTATAGCTATCTCAGAATTGTAGAGGGAGGAACTCCATTAAAAATCCCACAATATTGCTCTCAAAGTGGTAAACCAAGATGGTTGATGACTTATCCTTAAATAATGTTACGTTGCCAGGACTATTTTAGACGCAAGTGGTTATTCGTGTGTACGTCTATGTTAGGGTGACTATATATCCCGTTTTTAACGGCATTGCCCTTTTTATTACTATGGTCTCGTTTTCCCCGTAAATTTGAACGGAACGCTAAATTGTCTATTTTTATTAATTCTAATCCCATTTTATCCCTTTAAAAAATTGAAATGACCACAGTAGTTCTAGAAGCTTTGAACGTAATGAATGTAAAATGCGTGAAAGGCTTTGTTTATGATGCGTAACATAAGCATCATCATAATTATATCCTAGGTCAAACATATGCACCCTGATGATTGTCAACTATTGTGAACGCACTCTCTCTGAGATAAGTTAAAACTTGACAGTCTGATTAATGCTGCAACGTGTGGCAGCACTGCTGCATCAGCTGTCCAAACTAAACAAACGGTAAAAATGTTGCGTTGTGTTCATATGCTTTGTTTTCTCCGAGAAGTAAGGTCATTGTATAGTATTCTGGTTTCTTTTTAACAGTGAAATCTTAAGCTTGTGAAGTATTAAATTGTTAAAAGTGAGATTTCATCCCTCACATCATGCCGAAAATTAAGTTCAGTTTCAGTAGGAATTTAAATTAAGAATATATCTTCTTAAAAGAAAGCACTTCAGTTTTATATTCCAAGTGGAGAAACTTGTTCAAATAAGATATACATTAATTGCTTACTATTGATTTTGTATGTAGAGCCAACCACATGTCCCGTTTTTGTCCCTTGTTTAAAGTCATTGAAAAGTCGGAATTTCCCGGTATTTTATATCCGATCACCCTATCCTATGTTCACGCAGTCTATGAGTAATACGTGTATTTCTGAAAGCCACCCACCGTCTGAGCCAATTTTAGCAGCCCGATGACTGTTTTTAAGTATTCATAGTTGAACTGGATAGATGAAGTGATGGTTGGGATATTGGTCCTGGTGATCTGCACAGATTGGGACATGGTTGCTTAATGAGCTGATCTGTAACACGAACACATATCATGGGACATATACATCTAGCTAGCACAAGACAACTCAACACTGTATACATGCAACAGAAACGCGTAACATCAAATATTGAAGATCATTATTTCCAATCAATTTATAGCTTATAAACTCTAAACAAGAACTACCTGCTAGGATGTGAGAGGCTGTTAAAGCGGGAGCCTGTGCTACCAAAAGTTACTATTTTCAAATTGGAACTGTCCCCTTTAAGTGTTTGATAAATGGTCAAATTAGTATCCACATCAGTAATCGCTTGATCTAGGGTGTCAGCCTCGTAGACGAGATTGTTGGTGATAAAGAGGTCACGGTTCATATCTAGCACTTGGCATTGTTTTACAATATGATAATGTGGGTGCACGTCCACTAAAATATATCCCTCATCACTAATCATGAGCTTAAGGCGTTAATGACTTTAGTGCATCTCTTGTTCCAAGTTTTAATACCAGTTCATAATTTCTGCGTGCTTACATAAATAGGATAGAGATCAGAACTTTCAAGCTTAGAAGAAGTATAACCGCATTTGTGTAAAGATGTAGTCACAGACTATTTAAGAAAAATATCAAAGTCCAGGAATTGAACCTTGATCTTAGTGTCACCGTTAAACTGAACTAGACGATATTGACATTTTTACCCATGCACCCATTGGTGTGGAGTGTTATAGTCAGTTCAGGATTTTTGGTCTTATAATTATAAGATATAAAACTAATATAAAATAGTTCCATATTTATAATCCTTACCAATGGTCTCTATCAATTTGACAAATAAAGCCAATACACACCACTTAAAAAAGGGATATTTATGCAAGGGGCGGGTTATAAGGCTCCAAAATTACTTAAAATGTTAATTTCTTATAAAGGAAAAGTATTCAAAAGCTGGCACAGTGGCACTAAGAGCCTATTAAATGAACACAAGAAGATATCATAGTACGGGGGTTAAGGGCATGAACCTACACTTTATGATAAAACAAGCCACTCAGTACATTTGATAATTGGACCCCCCTAAATTATTTTGGGGACGGTATCCCTTGGTGCCCCCATGGGAGGCAAGTATCCCCCATAATGAGGGGAAATAATCTGTTTTTCACCTTTTTTCAAAAACGACTGTTCATATAACATACAGTAGCCCCATGGCTTCTTTGGTGCTGACTGACAGCTCACAGCTGATAGCTAAAAGCTTTGAAAAGTTACCAGACCTAGTTATGTATCCCTATGCCGAACCATATGATCTACAAAAACATGTGTTTAACAGCTGTCACTTATGACGGTCAAAATTTGGATGATATACCTAAATTTTGACTGTCAGAAGTCAGCTGTGAGCTGTCAGTCAGCACTAAAGAAGCCATGGGGTTACTGTATGTATGAATACAAACGTTAAAGAAAATCTCATTTACAATAAAAATGGCCTTTTGCTTATTTTGCGTAGGAGTAACCGTTACAGTGATATTAAGCATTTTACGTTAAGCTTAGTGTTGATGCACCAAAAAAACCTTGAATAAAGTGCATTGTGTGAAGAATAATATTTTTAAACGCTAGTAGTTTGTGTTATGTCTACATGTTACATAACATTATCAACCCCCATCCCCCCAATTCCAAGTTCCCCCCTTCCCAACTTTTTGCTGTTGATAATAAAATATATATGGCCATTTTTGTATATTTTTATAATGGCAAACAAACAACTTAGCACAGTTGAAATTGATTTCAGAAATGACATGCCTTAACGGCTCTTTAATTTATGCAAGTCGATAATATGTTTTACACTTTTTCTATAAAAGTGTTATAGTTACGATAACATCAGCCAAGTACAAATAAAAGAAAAGTAATTCTCCACATCATTGGTCCTTATATGTTTTTATATAATACCAAACAAATATAGTTTTTTATTTCTAGTCTTTAGGGATGGCTTGATATTCTTAGTATTTTACAGCTTATTTTTCAAAAACTACTGTGATTTAAATAATAATCTCATAATTTTAATTGTTTTCGTATTCCCCATTACTGTAACACAGAGCAGTGTATTGATGTATTTGTCTCCATTTGCGACGTAATGTACATCCTGATTTGCACCCACAGCGCACAAATGCAGACATAGACTCTGCAGCTTCAGTAAGTGTCATGCATACTGGTCACCAGCCATCATCTACTTTTTCCCTCCCACATTCTGTAGGGCTGGATATATTTGGGACCATGAACGGATTTAATGTTATAATATCATATGAAACCTATAACGATTTGAGTAAGTCATTAAATATGTCCGGGGAGAAACTGACAATAAAGGATGACCTAAACAACTAACTTAAACTACACAATCTCACCTCAGGTTGTGGATTTGCCACTTTGCTCCATATGTATCCTCCTTGGTAGGCAGCCCGCTTGGAGTGTAAATATAGTGCGTCCACTGTAGGGGGGAGGGGTCACCTCTAATTGCCTGTCTTTTTTTGTAAAAAGAATCTTATTACAGATTACCCTTTCATACATTAGCACAACAAACTTCTCATTCAATGGCATTTCTGAATCAACTCTACCTCATGCCATGGCCAAAAATGTCATTGTGGACTCTGGAAAGGCTTTTCCAGCTTTTCTGGGTAGTTTTATCTCCCTTGCTGCTGAACTGTGGTACTGTGTCACAACCAGTAAAGGAATGGTACACAGGTAATGCAGATGAATTCTCTGGACCCAAGGCCGATGATATTTCGTGGGCTGATACAACAGGCTTATGTTTCCCAGTGTTGATGGACACTCACAATTCCTCTACATTTTGAAGCTGACTCATGAAGAAAACATCAAGAACAAATACATTAGTGTCCCCAGTTTTGAGCAAAGTTTTAGAATAGGCTCGAGATGCCGCATCTGTAGTATGGATATAAGTCTGGTTTCAGCCTCTTCATGTACACGGGGACATAAACTAGTCATATCTTCACGTTCTAAATAAGTAATAACATTTGAGTTCAATGTAGAGTACACCTCTCTTTCATTTATTTACCTTGCTTATCGTGTTCTTTCAAAGAAATTTAAAAAGTTATTTCTTATTTTCACTGTCTTTGAGAAGACTTTGCCAACTAGAAGGTATTTTTGTATATCACATTACATGTATTCTGGTAACACTGCCTCGTTTAATCTGTGTAGTATTCTTGAGACAATCTACAAAATACCTTTCCCAAATTATGTCAAGCAATTTGGTTAGTTGAACAAAAAGTGTACGGGACGTATACATCATCTACATAATCTTAAAATACCAGTGCACATCTGGGCTGAAGCATGTAAACATATGTAGCGCCATTCAAGATCATTGCATTGACAGTTGTCTGCTCAGTTGTTGAAAGGAGGCAGTGTGTTAAATCTACTTTAGAGGAGAATAAACGAATGTAACCATTTACCAGAAGTAATGGAGGATATGGTTGAGCCTCATATTTAAAAAAAAATTCTTCGAAATTTCCACTTCGTGTTTGGTATGCTATGTACAGGCTGCTAAAGAGGAAGCAGTCATTTTATAGACCAGTTAGTTTAAGATCCATTGTCTTCTTTGTAGATTTCTTATGCTTTCTGAACGTGGAAATCTTGTTCAAAGGTATGGATTACATTAATTCCTTAAAAAAAAGTCTTGAAATCTTGTCCCTAGAAATTTGCTATGTTAATCTTACCTCTTTTCCTCAAAAATCTGGACCATTTTCACAACTGCAACTTCTCCAATCTGCTTTGTGCATAAATTGTAAAGATCAGTGCTGTTTTCCAAGAATGGAGGATCCAGGCCTTCCAGTAAAACGTCCAAAGATTTTGAATCCTTATTGAATCTCCTCTGGGCTTATTTGGTGTCCTACTACAGGATAGATGTCAAATGACCCGTTCTTAAATGATTTAATTATAGCACGTAGTTCTGGCTTGGCCAGGATCTACTTCTAAAAAAAATTATAATTTTAATTTAGACCCACTATGCAAGCATCACACTTTAAAATAGCATAAACCTGTTCGTGGGCATGATTCAAAACAATGCTAGAGAATGCCCATTCAGGACGTGTGTTGAGGATAAAGTTTATACCTTTCTTCATCCCAATATTCAAAAGAGAACTTGCATGATTCTTCACAGGTTAATCCCCAAATGCTTTTTACTTCAGAGAACACAGAGCGCTGACAGTAACTTGATGGGTATATCTTGTGCTTGTTATATGTGATGCTTTGAGCATAGATTCTGTTTTTCCTGGTGTGTCAATTGAAGCGTGCATGGGTGCTTCCACACAACCACTTCCAGCAAGCCAGTAACCAAATTATCTTAGCTTAGCCAGTTGTATGTGCAGTCCTCTCGAGGAATTATTACAAAATGATCCTCAACATGTGTTTCTGTTCTCAGAAATTGTATTTTCTTTGCCAGTTTGTAAAATCATTGTCATGGAGTGTGATGGCTCTGGAAATATTGACATTAATGCTATGTTAGTTAGTGTAAATTGATGATTTTTATCACATTATGCATGGTGTGTAGCCCAGGATTATTACTCACTATCACTTTTTATAACACTCTCAAGCCAGTCCTTATCCTTGGTTTATGGCTAGGAATTTGGAATGTCAAAGGTATTAATAGGCATTGGTGCGCATTGAACTGTATTAACTATTAGGAAGACAGGAGGTACAAAAGTGTATTCATGTGGAAGGTTCTTGACATTGCGTTTCCCTCGTATTTCATCAATTGATGCCACATTTGTTCTTGTTGTGCCTTCATTTTGAGAGGCTGGGTGCTGCATGATAGAAATAACTGTGCCATGAAATGCACTTTTTTACGTGGTTGATGATAGGTCGTAGTCAAAATTACCCGTGGATGCAGTTGTAAAAACACGATTTCTGAGTGATGGTGGACATACTATATTTTCTTCATAGTAGGTTTCCGAAACATGGTTGGCAAGTTCAATTGTTAATTATTTTAGTATATTACATGAAATGATAAAACCTAGTTTGTATGCAGTGTCTACAAGTTCCTTCTTTCTGGTTTCCACATAAGCTTCACAGTCAAGTAGACTGGTCCAGGTCTGGTTCAGGTGTGTCTGTTGTGGTGTCTACTTGTCCCCTGTACTGTGCTTTTAAAAGCATGGTAGCTAGTGAGTTGAGCAATCGGCAACACAATTTGGTCTGTACATTCAATATATGGATTGGTTGACAGTCCTCCTTGACAAATAAAATAATTTCTTCTAGAACTTTTAAAGAAGCAGGAACATACAACTTTTGAGATTCAAAGGAAATATCTTTTCAGTCAGAAGTATAGAGTAAAATATATCATCGCGCACTATTTCTGCAATTTTACGAAGCTGTATGCTCTCATCATCAAAGTCTCTTTCGATTGAATCTCTCAAATCTTTATTAATATTTTCATGAAATGCTACCATTGTGTCTTTACGACTTATTTCTAATGCCTCCAGCTGAGGGCAGGTTCTTAGTAGTTGTTCCTGAGTCAAGTTGAGTGTACAGTGTACCAAGTTATTGCATCTCTGATACGTACCTTTTCACCAAATCAGACATTTTGAATACTGGTTTTACCTGGTCAGAACTTCCCATGAAGCTATCAATGTTAGCTGAAACACCGGCAACATCAAGCCAATCTTGTTGGTGAACACCAGGGGTCACTTTTCTGTACTTGATGATGTTTCCCTGATGTAGAATTTAGTGATACATTAGGAGTGATAGTCAGCTTCTATTGCAGGTATATCATGAGCAGCTAGTCTCGATAGTACTGCTCTCTTCCCAAGTTTTGTAGCAAGCTTTTTTACTAAGTTGTTTACTTTCATGGTTTCAAATTTTGAGAAAGCAGTACCTTTAACGATCATATTAGATGCACTAGAATGTACTCCCGCGAAGGTAATTAAGTAAGGTACAGTAATAATAATAATAGTAATAATACCATACTTTGGCTATAAGCTTCGTCTTGTGTCGCCGTACTATCCACCGCCGTAGGTCAGCAAGATCATTGCCACACAGGAACACATCTCTGGCTACTACCATACAAAAACAGGATATGAACTGCCATCTCTCAACTGTGTCTCAAACACGCAACAGTCTCCTCACCCCCTGCACCATAATGCGTCCTAACCTTCACTAATCCACTGTGACATGCACCCGTAGCTATCCTCTCTTCCTCCCCACCCCCTTCATTCCGAACTTAAATTCCATTAGAAGCCTACACCAACACATTGGCAGCAGAACTGTGAAGGGCAGAGCCAACTGGAGGAAAAATTGTAAATATCGCTGCGTTACTCTTTCCAGTTCAGTGCTTTTATGCTAACAATACATAATATTGTAGTATGCACTTAAACTAGGATAGCATTCTGTTAAATACTTTATTTACGCTTCATTTACTTTAAAAATTATTAACTAGGACACATTAGGATGGGGGTAGGAAAAGGGAGGAGGGGGAGAATTGGAGAAGCAGGAAAGCAAATCGTAGCATGCCTTCCTCCCACCCATTTCCTCCTACCCCCATCAACACACACCCGGTTACATCAGTTCCCTTCTATGTAAAAAAAAATGTAGGTATAAAATAACACATTATGATGATAAATATTAACACCTTCAAATAAAATACATTATAGTTTAAGGGTTGGTGGGGGTGTATAGATACTTGTTAGGTACCACGCCGTAATCACACACTACTAGTGTTAAAAATATCACACTTCCTTGTGCTAAAACTTAAACTTCCTGATTCCAGATGCATATGTGCATTGGAGCTACATTTCACATCATGAATGTAATTATGTATATGAATGGTCATTAATGAGGCAAAAAGATAAGGTTATGAAATGTCGCAAACGCCTAATTAAACACGATGTTTACAGGAAACAAATTGAAACAATAATACTACTATCGTCGATATTAGAAAATGCTACCAAGAAATATAATATTTTGTGTGATATATCACAACCGACAGTTCTCCGTGTGCGTCGAGCGGACTAACCCGCAGCTTGAAGGCATTGCTACACCTCCCAATGGTAAATTATTTCATAGTAAATTCTGGAGAATAAAATACTCGTGTCTTACTTTACTAGTTATACTTCTCTCTTTCTCTCTCACAAACACACAGCATGTCAATTCTATCAAGGTAAATGCTGGTGCATATAATACTACTCATCAGTCGATGATGCTAATGTCTAACCAGATTATATCTGTTTACTTTCTAAATCTACATCGCGTAGATCTATCCGAGTCCAACCCGAACATGTTCAATGCAATCTAAACGCCCAAAACACCGTGTCCATGGTTGAAATCGAATGTAGCTTTTAGGTTTACTCGCTTTATCTTATTTCTACATAATTAGACGTTATCAAAATTATATCATTGGTATCGCACCGCCCCTTCCATTTACAGTGTAACCCTGAAACCATACACATTGTAACCATCGATAAAATGGATTGTAGTCATAATAACTACTTTCTCTACAATAAGTCTGCATATCTTGACACTATATTCGTGCATATCTCGACACTATAATCCTGCATATCTCAACACTATATTCGTGCATATCTCGACACTATAATCCTGCATATCTCGACACTATAAGCCTGCATATCTCGACACTATATTCGTGCATATCTCGACACTATAATCCTGCATATCTCGACACTATAAGCCTGCATATCTCGACACTATATTCGTGCATATCTTGACACTATAAGCTTGCATATCTCGACTCTATGAGCCTACCTTTATTATGCATATGGTGATGCCAACACATTGATAAATAGAAAACCAGAGGGTTTGTTCAGATTTGAGACGTGAAAAGATTTCTATCAGATTAAGCTATAGTGTTCATTATATTCCATTGTCTAGGGTAGTCTTATCTCTTTTTTCTAGGTTCAAGCCATTTAACGAGCACTTTTTGAAACACTGATTATACTAGCATGAAGCAGCTTAAAAACTAACACAATTCTAGAACCAACACAACATGCAGCTCTTCTTCCAATAATTTTCTAGCATTTTAGATCTGTCAGGAATCGAACACAAGACCCTTAGCTTAGTAACCATACGTGCTAACAAATAAGCTGTGTTGAGCTATTTATTTTTGGTCAGTGAAAACCTATTACATTCTTTAAAGTGGCTAAATGTAGTGTGTAGCATTCTATATTTAAGTATAACTACATTCTATTATTATGAAATCAACATCAAGTTTACACAGATAAATTTATAAAGTTAAGTTTGTAAACCCTAGTTTTGTAAGTATCCCGTCTACATCCTGAAATGAGAGTCCCAGATTCTGATTTTGAAAGGGCAACGCATTTGTGATTGTGAACTAGAGCTTGTTTGTCTTCGAATCTATTGGGATAAATTACCAATAATCATAACACAAATAAATGAAAAAAAAACATAGTATATGAAAGTGTAAGAACCAGAGGTGGAGTGAAGAGAATATGACTATAGCTCTGGATATCTTAGCAATTATAACGTGTCCATGACCTTTATCAATATGACAAATGCACATTGGTAAAATACCAATAATTATAAATACAACCCAAGAAGTCAGCTAGATGCTGACAAAATTCTATAGGACTATATTTCCCTTGTTCTTTCTTTATTCAGGCAAATGCGAGTGAAATTTTCTAAAATGCACACTCTTTCTTAGACTGCAAGTCATTATGCCTAAGAGTAAGGATAAGAATGAACAAATAAAACCTAAAAGGTAGGTGGAATCATACCTGATTCGACTCCATCTTCCCCTTATTTAATTTACAAATTACCTTCCAAGGTATATCTTAAAATACATAACTGTCCCAACCAAACATGTTTTGTCCACTCAAATATATTACAATCATTCTAAACATATAGAGATTGGCTGATTTCACAATTTGAACACCTTGATTTTTTTAATTTCAACTCTCAGTTCCAAACATCACTTGATCGCACAAATTAAATTAAAGCAATTTGACCATCAACAATACATGTAAATGTCGGTGACAACACTAACAATTGGTTATATAAATGTAAATAATCTAATTTCAAACTATATATATATATTTATATAATATTTAATAACAGTTTTTTTAGACTAAGTTAATGTAGATTTCAATCATATTAACTTCATTGTATTGATTAAGATTTTGCTTTAATATTTCATTTAAATAAGAATTTAAACGTGAGCTAAGCGGGTTCCACTTCTTAGGTAATAAAGTTATGTGGATTTAATGGTTCGAAGAGCTGAACCCACTTATTGGGTACAATATGACTTTATTATTATTACTCTTTACAAAGAATTTAGATACCACATAATTTAAAAAGTCCAATTCAGTCAGAGATTTAATTGGGGGAAGTGGGACCTCTAATTTGTTGAAGCTATTATTTCTGTAATTATTCTTCTCCATTTGAAATATTAGGGATATTTTTTATTTGTAACATGGTATAGGCCTACGTGTGGAGTGCCGAGTCATGGAGCTTGCTTGTTTATTCTAAGTATTCAACACATCTCCATTGCTCTAGATCAGTGTTGTCTAGACCCCGGCCTGTTTGTTCTTTTCTGGCCTACCACTCTCAACGTATTTTTAAATCAATAATATCAAAAGGATTACTTCCTATATTTATTATCAAATCATATATCATATACTTTGAATAGCTCTAAAAGTATTTAATTTCAAGCTTTTGACTGTGCATTGCTCTAGATAAAATTATCTGATTACTCATCATATCATAACTACACAAATAATTCTTCCCACAAAAAAAATAATTAGGACATAATTAATCATTTGACCAATTAGTAATGTACATCATAATAATATGTTCAATAGTGATGTATTGAGTTGAAATAATTTAACTTTTGACACAACTACTATATTTCGTGATCTTTTGTTCCTTAGGCCTATATAAATTGCTTCAAGAATGTATTTTTTTTAAACTAATATGATTCCAACAAACACACACAAATAAGTCTTTGATAACATATTAAATATGCTAAGATTATTTCCAAGGCCCGTCTTAAAGTAAATACAATTGTAAACAATTTGGCAAAACAATAACAAGTAACATACATAATTATCTGTAGCTGTCAACACCATACTAATATTTCAGTTAAATAAAGATGCATATAAGTTTGCCAAACAATAAATTCAAAAGGAGAATAAGTTAGTCATAAAAGTAAATCAATAATAAACCATGAGAAAGTCCATAGTTTACGAAAACATCCTTTGCCACAAAATGTTCTTCACTCATTAAACTCTATGTAGAATCCACCCTAAACTGCATTTTACTTTTTTAAATCACCATAAATATATTTGCTTATCTAATGAGTATATAGTTTTTTAAATAAAATATTTAAGAATGTTTTGTAAATAAACTGACACCACATATTTATTTACACTATTTATTTGTCCTCTTTGCTAATCAAAAGAGGAGAGGTGATTTTTCTGCTTGAAGCTCTTTAATGGGTTGATTCATGTAAAGTTATTTTGTTGAAATGAGAAGAAAAATATGCAAATTAGTAAAAAAAATACGCACACACAAGTCAGCACAAATAGCTGTATATCATATAATAATACTAACCATTTTGTCGACCTTGGTGGCCTTCAGGTAAAGTGCTTGCCTCAGGAGCCGATGCTCGAGGGTTCAAACCAAACCGGGGTCGACGGATTTCCATCGAGCGATAAAAATTCGTAGCGCAACTTCATTCGGAGGGGAAGCAAAGCCGTCAGTCTCATGTCGATTGTTGCATGTAAAATATCCCTGGAAGGTATGTGAAAAAACTTTTTCCGGCAAAATTGGTAGAGCCGCTCTCGCTTGTAGAAATTCTCATGCGCTGAGATAATTAGTCGGTTCAGAAAGTTCACGTTAAGTATTTCAACTAAATAAAAAAATAAAACTAGCATTGTGATCCGTTCTTCGCACACATAATAAAAATCCAAATTATATCAAATTAGGACATTCCCCACTCGGCCGCCAATTTTATTAAACTCCTCACTGTACAGTAACAAACTAACTCTAACATCCCCAAACCAATTATTGTCATTAATAGATTAAAATTAATTAAAAAATTGAAACAAAGCCTTACTTAATTCACAAAATTAATCAGCAAACGAATGCAATTAATTGAAAATGCAATCTAAACAATATTATTTTTATTGTCATTGTTACAGAAACATGTTGGAAAAAAGATCATCACATATAACCAAGGAGAATAAATGAAATAACATAAGCTGTTAAAGAAATATATTGAATAATGGGCAAAGAGCATCACTGCTCACCGATGTATGTCACTTGGAATCTTTATTTTTTATTTGCTCTTAGATAGATGCTAATTTATAATTCTAGTTTTAGTTTTGTAATCGTCACGCTAATGGCTTTTTAAGATTAAATTTGTTTTTTGAATTCGTTTATTTTTAGAATTTTTTGTCTGCCTATACAAAATTAATTTTTCTACAATATCTCAAAGTTATTTATTTTTATATGCCATTTTCTGTCCCCCTATTTTTAAATTTCAAACTTTCCACCTCTAATGATTATTTAACAACTTGGCAAATTTTAGTTTTCTTCTGTGTCAAAAAGTAGATTTACTAATATTTTTTATGAAATTTCAAACTACTACTATTACTACTACTACTACATCTCCCTTTATCACTCCTCCACACAGACACATTTTCAGTTATCACATTCCCATTTTTAAATAGAAGACTTATTTGGCTACCTTGTACGACCTTATTCGCTTAATGTCAAATCTCAATTTTCGACAACACAAAAATTAGTTGTTTTTTTATAATTTTTGTCTCAATTCCAAGCTCTTCCATTTCCTAGGTTTTAATTTAAAATGTCCATATGTTCAGACGTTTGGCTATCCAAAGAGTTTATTGACTTATAATATGTAATCTCTAAGCCCCCATTTCAAAAGCCCTCTTTGAGAAATATCAAATATTTAACACTCATTTGGTGTAACCCTTCTACATTTTGGCAAAAATCAATTTTCTAGCTCACCTAAAGGTTTTATTTTATCTTTACATACACAAATTTCCCTCACCTTCTCCCTCACCCTCATTCGCTTTTTCCTAGATTCTAAATTTAAGATTTCAGGATTTTATGGTCATTTGAAGGGGTCTCTTTAACTGCTTATCGAATTTCAGTTTTCTACCACACTCAAAAGTAGTTGTTTATATTAGTATTTAAATTTTTACCTCTCCTCTCACCTCCTCCCATTGATCTAACTCCCAAAGAATTTTTTAGAAAATCAAGAATAATCTTGTGATCTAGCTGTCACTTCTACCTACACGGAAAATTTAATTTTTCTACCTAAGATAAAAAAAACTTTTGTTTCACTCATATCCTCTTATTCAATGGAATACAATTTTAGATTATAACTTTTTATATTTTTTGTAACCACACAGCCTATAATCAAATAGAATAGAGGAGCTCACCACAAAAACATTGTCAGCATTCCTTAGTGAGAAACCAGGCCAGATGCCAGGATAAAATGTAGGGGAGTCATCCATCATGGCTTACTAGTCAACATCACAGTCTAGGGATCACTCTGCCTGATTCAGGTCTACGCGGGTCAGGATGCCGGTTCATCAGTACTTGTTTTGAGGGGTATCGCTTGAGCCCAGGGTACCGGGACTCGGGGACCACGTAGGAATCACCTAGGAGTCAGACAGGTTATTGGGTATTCCTAGCAACACCTCGTTTTGTCACAAGATTCCGAGTATTATCTAAGTTCTTTCATTCTAATATAACTACCAACATCACATTTGTAATAGCATAGTGGTACTAATGAACCACTTTAAAACCAAGTCTAAGATAAATCACGGAACCCACACCAGAATAAACAATCACCTTCCCCTTAACCTCGGCCATAGCACATCCTGGCAGAATCTAGGCCCACGGGATAGGAAAGGAGGAGATGAAACTGTGCTGGTTATTTGGCGTGTTTTTTTTTTACCTGCCTGCTGAATTTCAGTTTTTCGCCATGCTGAAAAGTAGCGGTTTTTATTAGTTTTGAAAATATTTATAACCTCCTGATTTCGCTTTCTCCAACTTTCTTAAAAAATTAATATAACAATATTAATTTGATTATCTGGAGATGTCTCTCTCTACCTATCTACTAAATTTAATTTTTTATCATATCTGAAATGATTATTTTCTTATTTTGATCCCCTCTATTTACCGGAAATTCATTTTGAAATTTCGTATTTTAATATTTTTCTGGTTAAAAGGGGCAAACAATTTATTTTCTTTCAAATTTCAACTAAGTACTTCATAAAGAAGTGGGTTTTCATTTCCGGACAGACATTCTTTCAGATTTATGTATTGATATTTATTTTCTTTCGTGTCTTATTATCAAGGTCGGATCAAGGAATTCTGGGGCTGGAGGCCACTTGGAAAAAGTGGGGCTCCCTATCTTTTTTTTTACTACTTGTTCGGATTGTATGAACTTTTTTCAAAATCTTTTAATTGAAAAAGGCCAACAAACTTAAAACCATGTGCGCAATGAACCCATTATTAATAAGCTAACATAAAATAAATAGTAGGCCTAATAGATATGTTGTTGTTTGTTTTAAGGTTGTTGGGTTTTTTTTACATTTTATTTGCCCACTTTAGGGGTCGAATGGTCAAAGGCATCACTCAGGCAATCAAATAGACTGACAATCTCGAGGAAATATGGGTTTTAATCCCATTATAAATGAAATAACTGTAGTAAAAATATGTACGTGGTATTACAGGCCGCCTCCCTCAAGCCTAAGGTCCGTGTCTATGATCACCGTACACCTTCCTCCCTTAATCTAGCCCTGCTTACTATCTAGCTGGGTTGTACGCATTATAATTATAATAACAGGGCCGGGCTATTTATTTAGAGGAAATGTATTCGTCAAGTAAAATATCCTTAATATAGATAATAATGCTATGATTTCTGAGGACATCTTCTTACGAAGCAAAATGTTTCCGCTTCGTATGAAATAAACGAGCAATATTTCTAATGCAAAGTTGAAAATAAGAAAAATGACGTGTATAATCTTATTCAAACTAGAAGGAGTGATGGTGTATTTACTGTTATCTAATCAAAATACCTGTTTCATACTCGATGTAAATCTAATTTAAACTCAAACACTGATGGAGGAGTATTTGATTGGTGTTTAATTTCAACTATATACCCCAAAACTTTATTTTCTTCGCTTTAGAGGGTCACAGCTCTTTGTTCCCCGTGGACATTGTTTTATTTAGAACCAAGGTACAAGATCACCCCACAGATAAACAAACTAGATTTCTTAATGCAAATTGTGTAAAGTACTGAAGCTGGATGCCCCTCGTTGGTCGCCAATTGTAAAAGACTGATACTGGATGCCCCTCATTGGAACGCCAGTTGTAAAAGCCTTAAATACTGCCCCTCGTTGAATACGCCAATTGTAAAGTACTACCCGTATTGTCATCTGCGGTTGAGAACTAGTCCCACGTTGTTGCGCCAATTGTAAAACATGTAATTTAAACAATAAATATTGGACTAGAGGTTGAGATAAATCTGCCCAAGAAATGAGAAAAACTGTGTCTTGCTGTCACAACGACAATTTTATTTGCCCTTAAGTTGTTTTGTAAATAAAATAAACCACCACTTAATGTTGTAAAACACTTCCATCTCGTCTGCCGTAGCAGAGTAGAGACACCAGAAGAATGACGTGTCTAACCAGCTAGCGTCCTCTCGAGTCGAGCTGTGTCAACCCAGACCACTCCTTGCTTTCTTTCCATCGACCAATAGGGTTAGTTTTATATTTAGCTCGCGTTTAGGAAAACAGATGTGCTACTCTGCACCTGCTATTTGTTTACTGCGTATTACAACACGGAAGTAAAAACCTTGTTTCTGACACGTGCAGTTAAAATAAAAGAAAAAGAAACATGGCCGTAGTATAGAAAAGATGACTTTACTTTATTAACTGAAAAGAAGAAATATTAATATATTTACTTTAAAATATGATCGCGAATATAAAAAAGACAGGAAAAATCGATATCATTACAATTGTTAAATTTATTTGAAAATATCACAAATATATAATACACAAAAGAAAATAACTATTCAACCATGTACTAAATATTTAAAATGGCGTGGATATTTAATAATATTACTTGAAACTTTTCCATTTTTAGAGCGAAAACAAAAATATTAGAACTATTCTCAATGAAAAATGTATATTCGAAAACCAGTTTGTGACGTCAGTCGTAACATATCCTCATGGCACTGCGAGGAAAGCTATCGGTCGCTGAGCGGTGGAGGAAATGGCTGCAAGAGGGATACACAACAACCCGGTGGCAGACTCAGATTAAAAATCAAGGATATTCCGTTTTTAAAAATACTACACCTGATGTGTAGTTTCAGAAAACTGTTCAGGTGAAAAGGTATTAAAATATGGATGGGGTGAAATAATAATAGTTTACATATTTTCATAAGCTTATTTTTAATTAATAAATATAGTTTTTCAAATATGACCCTTGTTCAAATAATTATTGTTTAAGAAAACATGTTTTTAATTATTCATTTTTAAATTCTAAGCTATTTAGGAAATACCCAAAGAAACAATATTTTTGAAAACAGAGATATCAAATTTTTGAAAACAATATTTTGGACGTAATCACGGAAGAAAAAGCATAAGAATTATTTTTAAAAGTTGAAATGCAATAATTTATATCTTTGTTATGGTTGTATTTAAAAAAACATTAAATTTTGTTGAAACGAACAATCTCTATTTTAATAGGAGAAAAATAAACAAAGCTATTAAATAATGTCTACCATCAGATGTAAGAATGTTTGTAGTACACGTTTTAATAGACACTTGTGCGCTTTGAGTTTAACCAGTTACCCGCTGAGCCATATTAGCTTCTTGGAGCCTTATGAGTTATGACATCACTGGAAACATTCCCAAATGTTGTAGGGCTGCCACCTCCTTCTGGTGGGTACTTCGTAGCGCTCAGTCATCGGCCCTGATAGCCGTCGGAGCCTATACTCATTCTCTTCGCTTGAAAACTAGACTGTAAAGGTAAGGTGTTGACCCTCCCCGCTATAACGAAGATAGAGCTAGTGTCATCCGACGAACTGTCATCGTTCCAGTGTTCTGTACTGAGAGTACACGTCTACAGTTGACGACTGACAACTACAATAAATTTAGTGGGCAACGTGGAGTATTGGATATATAATTTAGTTCACGTGATCACCAATTCGGGTAGTTTACAAAGCGATTTATTACATTTAAAGGTATATATACAAATCATTAGTTGATTGACTATAATTGGCGGCTCGTAGCTAAAATTAGTGGGGGTGCTACTCCAGGAAATTTTTAGCCTTTCTTTTAAAATCGTGTAAAAGTAAAAACATGTACAAAAATAAAATTTATTCAGGAACTCAATA
Organism: Timema shepardi; assembly: GCA_902151425.1. NCBI lineage: Eukaryota > Metazoa > Arthropoda > Insecta > Phasmatodea > Timematidae > Timema > Timema shepardi. Next base: position 57,482 of record CABFVX010003885.1, on the reverse strand, counting down.
AAATCTTTATATCAACACACACATATATATATATATATAGTCACACACTCCCTTAGTTACAGTCACAAAACTTATTTCTCGGAGATTCAAGGCCATGGTTAAAGTTATCTGTTAAATAAAAGAACCGAAAAAAAATTAATCAAATAGAATAGCTGGAAGCATAATACTAATAATCTACCTCTACACTCTTCTGCACTTTATCACACTCAAGAATATGGTACACGGTTTATAAGCACAACACACGCTAAGTAAAAAAAACTTCCTTCCACAATCCCGCCAGAGCTGGCGCTGCGAGAGAAACAGTGCTCTCTCTACCAGGCAGTCCCGCCTTCCTCCCCAGATCCCTCCTATGTGCGCGTGCGCACAACAGTCAAACACCACGTTAATGGTACTGTGAAGCGCACAGTTCTATACAAAGATTTTTGTATATTTTTCATAAACTGGGGGATGGCTATTGAAGTACTGACATTAAGCTTAAGGAATATATATTTTACAACAAAAAAAGAAGGAATTAAAGAAAAAAGAACTCATTATATTAAATGTTATCGCTAATATCAAGTGGAAATAGGGGGTGCTGCAGTTCCCCAGTGTCTATCACGAGCTGCCACTGTTGACTATTAAAAAAAATCTGTACTTTGATAAATGGATGAATAGTAATGGCTCAGATCAAAATGTCGTGTAAGATGATCCTTGCAATGGACGAATAGTAATGGATTAGATCAACAGGTACTTTATAGTTCGACCCCTCTCAACACTCATGATACGCGACGTTGTCTAACTGTCCGGTTCGTCCAGTTAAATTTCCTGAGAATGGGGGGATAGGAGTTCAAATCTTGGCAGGGTATGAGAAAGGTAGTTTTTCACTTCTGAAATTATAGTAATAAATGCAAAGATAATGTATGCTTTCTTGTTTCTTAATATGTTACTCACCTAGGTCCTTGTAGCGTAAATAGCTTGATATCGCCCAATATTGGTTAGCGCGTTTAGTTCGTTTAATCAACCCAGCGCTAGGATAAGGAGCAAGTAGATGGTCGGAATACTGCAATGGTGGAAAGTTTATATGAGAGCCTGTCCGCCGTTGTGGTTATCCATTTCCCCCTCCTCTCCTCAAAAAACATATGTTGCCAGACCACACAAACTCCATAACAATAATTCACATCTAGAACCTGTTGGGATGGACAAAACTGGCTCATTGTTGTTAGTGACGAGACAATGAATGTAGGGTTGGAAGGCGTGCAGAACACTAACAAGAAGTGTTATTTTATTAACAAGCATGACAATGTATAACTTCATTAACAAACATGATAATGTGTGTCACTACATTGACACACATGACAATGTGTGTTATTTCAATAACAAGTATGACAATGTGTGTCACGTCATTAACAAGCATGACCATGTGTGTCACTTCATTAACAAGCATGCCAATGTGTGTCACTTCAGTAACAAGCATGACAATGTGTGTTATTTCAATAACAAACATGACAATGTGTGTCACTTCATTAACAAACATGACAATGTGTGTAACGTCATTAACAAGCATGACAATGTGTGTCACTTCATTAACAAACATGATAATGTGTGTCACTTCATTGACACACATGACAATGTGTGTTATTTCAATAACAAGCATGACAATATGTGTCACTTCAGTAACAAGCATGACAATGTGTGTTATTTCAATAACAATCATGCCAATATGTGTAACGTCATTAACAAGCATGACAATGTGTGTCACTTCATTAACAAGCATGACAATGTGTGTCACTTCATTAACAAGCATGACAATGTGTGTCACTTCATTAACAAGCATGCCAATGTGTGTCACTTCAGTAACAAGCATGACAATGTGTGTAACGTCATTAACAAACATGACAATGTGTGTAACGTCATTAACAAGCATGACAATGTGTGTCACTTCATTAACAAGCATGCCAGTGTGTGTCACTTCATTAACAAGCATGACAATGTGTGCCACTTCTTTAACAAACATGACAATGTGTGTTATTTCAATAACAAACATGACAATGTGTGTAACGTCATTAACAAGCATGACAATGTGTGTCACTTCAGTAACAAGCATGACAATGTGTCTCACTTCATTAACAAGCATGCCAATGTGTGTCACTTCATTAACAAGCATGACAATGTGTGCCACTTCATTAACAAGCATGACAATGTGTGTAACGTCATTAACAAGCATGACAATGTGTGTAACTGTCATTAACAAGCATGACAATGTGTGTCACTTCATTAACAAGCATGCCAATGTGTGTCACTTCAGTAACAAGCATGACAATGTGTGCCACTTCTTTAACAATATGACAAAGTGTGTTATTTCAATAACAAACATGACAATGTGTATCACTTCATTAACAAGCATGCCAATGTGTGTCACTACAGTAACATGCATGACAATGTGTGTCACTTCATTAACAAGCATGCCAATGTGTGTCACATTAACAAGCATGCCAATGTGTGTCACTTCAGTAACAAGCATGACAATGTGTGTTATTTCGATAACAAACATGACAATGTGTGTAACGTCATTAACAGGCATGACAATGTGTGTAACGTCATTAACAAGCATGACAATGTGTGTCACTTCATTTAACAAGCCTGCCAATGTGTGTCACTTCAGTAACAAGCATGACAATGTGTGCCACTTCTTTAACAAACATGACAATGTGTGTTATTTTAATAACAAACATGCCAATGTGTGCAATGTCATTGACAAGCATGACAATGTGTGTCACTTCATTAACAAGCATTCCAATGTGTGTCACTTCAGTAACAAGCATGACAATGTGTGCCACTTCTTTAACAAACATTACAATGTGTGTTATTTCAATAACAAACATGCCAATGTGTGTAACGTCATTAACGAGCATGACAATGTGTGTTGCTTCATTAACAAGCATGCCAATGTCTGTCACTTCAGTAACAAGCATGGCAATGTGTGCCACTTCATTAACAAACATGACAATGTGTGTTATTTCAATAACAAACATGCCAATGTGTGTAAAGTCATTAACAAGCATGACAATGTGTGTCACTTCATTAACAAGCCTGCCAATGTGTGTCACTTCAGTAACAAGCATGACAATGTGTGCCACTTCTTTAACAAACATGACAATGTGTGTTATTTCAATAACAAACATGCCAATGTGTGCAATGTCATTAACAAGCATGACAATGTGTGTCACTTCAGTAACAAGCATGACAATGTGTGCCACTTCTTTAACAAACATTACAATGTGTGTTATTTCATTAACAAACATGCCAATGTGTGTAACGTCATTAACGAGCATGACAATGTGTGTTGCTTCATTAACAAGCATGCCAATGTGTGTCACTTCAGTAACAAGCATGACAATGTGTGTCACTTCATTAACAAGCATGCCAGTGTGTGTCACTTCATTAACAAGCATGACAATGTGTGCCACTTCTTTAACAAACATGACAATGTGTGTTATTTCAATAACAAACATGCCAATGTGTGTTATTTCAATAACAAACATGCCAATGTGTGCAATGTCATTAACAAGCATGACAATGTGTGTCACTTCATTAACAAGCATGCCAATGTGTGTCGCTTCAGTAACAAGCATGACAATGTGTGCCACTTCTTTAACAAACATTACAATGTGTGTTATTTCAATAACAAACTTGCCAATGTGTGTAACGTCATTAACGAGCATGACAATGTGTGTTGCTTCATTAACAAGCATGCCAATGTGTGTCACTTCAGTAACAAGCATGACAATGTGTGCCACTTCATTAACAAACATGACAATGTGTGTTATTTCAATAACAAGCATGCCAATGTGTGTAAAGTCATTAACAAGCATGACAATGTGTGTCACTTCATTAACAAGCATGCCAATGTGTGTCACTTCAGTAACAAGCATGACAATGTGTGTCACTTCATTAACAAACATGACAATGTGTGTTATTTCAATAACAAGCATGACAACGTGTGTCACTTTATTAACAAGCATGACAAGGATGTAACTTCATTAATAATTAAACATTGTAAACACTATAAATCCGACTTCATTATGAACTTATCTTAAGTGGGTTGTGAGGACATCACTAGACAAAAACGTTTAGTTATTTTCTTCATCACTATTTACTAATTTCGCAACTTTGGGAATGATAAACAAAGGTATGATTAATTAGAATCAATAAATATCGTCGAGAGAAGTACATACGCCTTTTCTCGTCACGAGGTGAGAGTCTAATCCGGCTAAGTGCTAGTTCCTGCTTCTGTTCACTAATATGAAGACACTACTCCAAAAATACAACACCCCGTTAGTGTAAGTAAATATGCAAATGACCTGGTGGGTACTAAGACCTTGTCCCTGTGTTAGAAACAAATACCAACATACCTACAACAAGATGGCTACATTACTCTATAAAATGCTCACTCTTTTATAACTTACCTTGGTATAAGCCCGCCACAAAGGGGAGACAATTGGTACCATGGTACCGGGTCGGGACTTCCTGGGGCCCCAGCCCGAGATCAAGATTCACAAGCTTAGAAAAAATACTAAATAATATATGAATGGCAAGTAATAAAATGCCCATTCATACTAAAGAACAGTGCAAGTCCAGCCTATTAGATGGGGTTATCTCCTGAGGAACTTAACTGGCATTTGTCGGCTCGGCCCAATCTTGTCCTTCGTTTAGAAGGGTTGGGAAACTCACGCATCATATTATTTTTGTACTGAAATTAAATTTGGCACACAGTGTCAGGCAGTAAATAAAGTTCAATTTAAATATCTCATAATAAGCAGAACATTTCAGTGTTCAGTGTACAGATTCATTTTTATACATTGCTTTTCTTTTATGAAAGTGACAGCAAAGATTTTTATTTAATATCGAAATTAAAGTAAAGAATTGGTGTAGGAATAGGAGTGCAGGTCCCCCCCCCCCNCCCCTGACTGGAATAATCTCCTCTCTCCCCTGGAGAAAACTTGCTCCCGATTAAATGTGTCTTGCTCCCTTTGAAAATATCGAACATGAAGCTGAAAGATGGCTTTGTATCAAACACCAAATAACTTATAGAGGCATCTAATTTTCAAAAAAATTCTGAGGGGAAGACACCTCCAAGTAACTTCTAGAGTTACACAACTTTCAAAAAAATTTCAGGTAAAAACTACTTTAAATAGCTTTTACAATAGGCATTAAAATCTAGGCAATGACCTCTCTAAATAGCTTTTAGGGACATTCTAGTTTCAAAATGTTTATGGGGAAGGACCACTCCAAATAAGTTAGAGAATGTATAATTTTCAAAAAATGTCCAGACAAAGAAGACCATAAATATTTTCTATATATTTGATGAGGAAGGGTCCCTAACCCCTCTCAAATACCCTTCTTCTTTCTTTTTTTGCCCCTGGTACCAGGCCCGGTTTGAGAGCCTGGCGTGCTTGACCTGGTGAATGATGCTAGGAGCCACTAATCATATAAAAATTTATTATTTGCAATCCTATGTAAATATGTTATATAAAACAAACCCATTACAACCATTTCAAGTCTAGACAATGCATTTTGTTAGCATGTGACAAACAAATCTCACTCTTTAGTTTTTGAGTGTTTAGGTGTAGCTTAGAATTACCTAATCTTAAATTTAATTTTTCAAATTTTCCCGTTTTCTGTACGTGGCATATAAAAATGTCGAGATTTTTCTGTTTTACCAACATGTAGCCGTCATTTACATTATCTTTTTTTTATCTCTATAAGGAAAATCTCTTCTCGCTTTATCAGGTAATTGTATTATATTTGGAAAAAACTATAGGAAAGGTCGAGAGAAACATGTAGAGGTACGAACACAATATGGCTGTTACAATGAAAAGAACACAGTTCACACTTTACATTGCTTTACATTTCCCCTCCCCCCTCCCTCTTTTAGAAAGTTGCGTTGCGCGTTTCACACTCCTCCCTGATGAGTTTTGATAGAATGAAACCTAGGTCGGGGGATTGGGTGGTGACGATCAATTTTCCTTAAGAGGCAACCATAATATTATTTTAGAATTTACTAGTTTCTACTTTTGACAAAATGAATAATCTAATTTTAAACCAAATACAGAATATCATTACTATTCAAATAAGCAAGGGTATAGAAACCTAGTTTTTCTGGGGGGCAGTTCCTCAAAGGAGATTTTACTGTATCATTAGCCAATAAATAATTGTATACATACTCGTATATAGGAACCAACTAGACTACATCCTTGCACTTGCGCAGCCAAGGAAGGGGGGGGGGGATTCAGGGTTGAAACCCCCTTCCCAGACCTCGCTACCCACCTTCCTCTTTCTCGTCCTTAAAACTGTTGAGATCATACATGAGGAACTCTACTAATGTAGACAGATTTATTGAGCTTCATGTACATACATCCATAGGTGTCAGTTATGAACCCATGTGGAAAAATGCCAGATCTGGCCCAGAACTGGAATTGGCCAGATCTGGGAATACCAGATTTGGCCCAGATATGGACCAGCTATGGCCATATATGATCTTTCTACATAGGGAGTGTGAAGTTCTCAATTAACTTTCTATGAAGCCAAGGAAAATTAACATAATACTCAATTGGATTAGTTCTAAAGTGATTTTGTGAGCTAAGAGATAGTGCAAGTTGTTTATTAGAATTTTTAGATTCTAGCTCATAACATAATTTTATATTTCAAATTTACAAAATACAATTTATTGAAACTTGCATATTTGTATATTCTAGCAGTATGCATAAATAAAGATTTGTTCATAAGAACTTAATAGCCATAATAATTACAGAATTATGACCATTTTTATAAATTTTAAATTATTTTTGATATTATTTTATTTCTTTTGATGCATTTGCATTTTGCAGTACTTAAATTTTCAAATTTTCCCGCGGGAAAAACCAATAGACCCCGCTTAGTTGGTCAGTGAAACTACCCCCCCCCCCTCCCCTCCTCCAACAACGAACAACCAACAGTGTATCCTTGTCAAACAGCGATTCATAAATGGAGTGAAGGATGTGAAAACAATACCAAGGTTGATATTTGATTCAGAACATAACATGCTGGTGGCGTTCATTGAATCAAGACTTAAAAAGATCAGGAAGACCAGTGAGAGAAAACCTAGTCGGGACTTAGAAAAACTAAGACATAATGATGACATTGTGATAAACTCTATAGAACAAAAGCTAAGCGAGGTGACAGAAGAAAGAATAAATACGGAAGCCAGGTGATACTGTTGAGAATTTTTTTTAATGTGTTAACGAACAATGCTGGAAAATGAAAACGACAAGAATAAAGCCATGGGTATCAAAAGAAATGCTTCAGAAAATAGAAGAAACAATGAAATGGAAATCGACAAATAATAATAATATGTGAGGATAAACGAGTTAAGGAGAGAAACAGACATAGCGAGGAAAGACTATATAGAGAAGACATGTGATGAAATTATCGAACTGCAAAGTAAAATAAGGTATTACCTAATGTACCAGAAAGCAAAGAAACTGGTAAGGAATGAAAACAAAAGTGTGTGAACAATCGGAAGAGAAGACCCCAAAGGCCAGATGGTGACGGATCTTAAAGAAGGGGGACCTAAAGATTGAAGCAGAAGACGAGGAAGACGAAAACGTAGCCAGCATTTTAAAGAGGGAAGTAGAGAGAGCCATAAAGAACACGCGAAGAAGGAAAGCAGCTGGAGATTACTACCTACCAGCTGGCCTTCGGAATTAACGGGGAAACAGCAGTTTAATTGCTCTGACAAAACTTATAAATGGGATATACGAAATAGGAGAATGGCCCAAGGTCTTTCTAGACCTAGCCATGGTGGCTCTAAAGAATAATAAACAAGCCAATAAATTCAATGACCACAATACCATCAGCCTCAACTTATGTGGGTAGGATCATGGCAAGAATACTCAACAGATTACTGGAACAGAAAATATAGTGTGATGGAAGAAGACCACTTTTGAGTCAGAAAATGAAAAGGAACTAGAGATGCCGTTGATATGCTGAGAATAATTTCAGAGAGTGTGCTGGAAGTCAATGAATAAGTATATGTTGTTTCGACTGGCAAAAGGTGTTCGATAGAGTTTAAGGGAAGAAATTTATGGAAATACTTAAGAAGATCGGCATCAACTGGAGAGACAGAAGGCTGATTGTAAACCTGTATCTGGAACTGTAAGTGAAGCTGAGGCTGAATGATGGAGATACCAACAGCTTGGAGATATGAAGAGGAGTGTGATAGGAAATCTATTTGTCACCCAGTCTGTTCAACTTATATGGAGAGTGTCTGGTAAGGGATGCTTCTAAAGGACTTGGTAATTTCAGGATTGGAGAACGCGTTGTCAATATAATAAAATATACAGATGATTTAGCATTGCTGGCCAAAAATTAAGAAGAGTTGCAGGAAATTATGAACTGGCTGGTGGAGATAGGAAGAAGATATGACATGGAGATCAACATTGAGAAGTCAAAAGTGATGAGAATTTCAAAAAATGAGCTGCTGAAAATCAAAATTGGAAAACAGGAGTTGGAAAACAGAATAATTTAAGTACCTGGGAAGTTTCCTGAAAAGGGATGCATACTGCACAAAGAAAATTAGGTCAAGGATCATCACGACCAAGGAAGCTTTCAACAAGAAGAGGCTATTGCTGACCAGCAAGTTCAGTTTGGAAGTGAGGAAGACATTGATGAAATTGTAAGAGCATAATTATTTTAAGGCTTATTCTGGCAAGAGGTAAGCCCAGGCTTGTACATTTCCTTGGAAGTCAAGAATGTTGGGTTGCCATCCTGCTGAGAATAGCATATATCTCATATAGCTTGTATCCTGTTGACGAGCGAGCACGGTGCGACCGATAGAGCTTCCTGTCTGATGGAAATCAAGATCAGCAATTTAGTGTGAGAGAATGATATTTTTTTGTGTTTAGAGCCATGCTGAGTGCATGCAGGTCGGTATCTAGTAACGAATGACTAAACGATGAAATAAAATATGATCTGGTGGTTCACCTCCACCGCAGGGTCGATCACGGGTCTATAAAAAGGTTGTGAGACCGTTATCGTGCCTGCTCCCTCGTCACGAGAGATCTACCCGGTGACTCATGTAGTAGGTTAGCATCTGAATAGATTAATAAATATATCTTATTGGTCTAACTCGCAAGTCTCACTCCCCACGAAGCATCCATTCCAACCCCTACCACTCGGGGTCCATCCCAACCATGTAATTCCCTACTGTGCCGTGGTAGTGTAGTTAGGGTTGGCTACCGGGCACCCAGATAAAACTAGTGACCTTACACAGTTTTGTCAGAAGCAGGATAGGGACGTTACAAAATGCAACATTTGGAGCATCGCGCTGTGGGTAGCAGAAACTTGGACTCTTAGGAAGATAGAAATGAAATACTTGGAGTGCTTTGAAATGTGGTGATGCAGAATACTTGAGAAGATCAGGTGATCAGACAGGGTGACAAATGAAGTTTAAAGAAGAGTGAATGAGAAGAGAATCATTTTGGATGTAATTCTTTGGTGTAATGAAAACTGGATCAGACACATCATTAGGAGGAGCTGTCTTCTGCATGACGTTATAGAAGGCAAGGTTGGGGTAAAGAGGCGCTTAGGAAGAAGCCGGATTCAAATATTGGATGACTTGAAGGAAAGGAGGAAACTCTGGGAGCTGAAAGAGTATGCAAAGGACAGGGCGCATTGACGGGTCTAAATTAACTGACGTTCACCGACAAAAGGAATGGGCCTGTCATAAGAGAGAAAACCTAATAATAAATAATAATGCATATATGGACTCCCTTAGTCCATTAAATTCAAGAGAGGGTTTGGACCTCAAATCTCACCCTTTATACACCCTAGCAATTAAGTAAGCTTATAATAATTAAAGTAAATTTCTTTAATTAATTCATGGCATTAGGAACTTGAAAGTTTATTGTTGCACTTACAAAGCAGGCCACCTATCACTCACTACCTTGAGATTGTATATTACTTTATTTAAATGAAAACCAAAATAAAGGATATTGCAGGAAATTCTTTTAATTTTGAAATGCTACGAACTTAAACATTATTAAACACCAAAATCTCTTTGGTTAAAATACCGATTGACAGCAGTGACTGTATACTTGATACTTTGTTCAATAAGGTTAGGTCTATCTTAACTAGCCAGGCTAGATTTATAGTTTTTTTTCTTTACTAGTGTATCAATAACATTCGTCGATATTTTTTGAAATGGTATAATAACAATCAGTTTGAAGTGTACAGTGTACCTATATAAGGTAAAAGAAGGTAAGTGTATTCACTTAGTCGTTTTTTGTCAATAGATCATTTTCTTATTGAAAAAAAAACAATTATTAAAGAATGGACATTTATTAAAGAACTTTAATATATTGTGTCATACAAAGGGAAAATTTATGTGCATTATTATTATTATATATTTATTAAAACTCAAGGAAATGCGTACTCTATGCTGAGCTTCATACAAAAGGATTCATGCATAAAATTTTAGTTAATACATCATGAAAAGAGAAGTAAAACAATTTTTAAAATAAATTGTCAATTGCTTTATACAAATAAAATTTCATTTGGCCATAGTTTCCAGCTACATATTATTTCTTGTTTTACTTTCAACTCTCCAGGAATGCATTCACGTATGATAAGCCTGATAGGACCCAAGACTTCTCCCACTTTTGGCTAAGGGTGAAAAACAATCTTGAGAGAGCGGTTTTTTTCTGCATCCTCTTGTAATTCTGTCTACTCTTCTTTGTTTTTACTAACATAGAGAATTGATGTAAATATAAAAATTAATGGAAGTCAGATAATCGCTTAGAAAGCGGCAAAGAGGATCTTTGAATTTTGTGCGTATTCATGCAAGCTTCATGAAATGTTTATCAAAAACCACACTAGATAGCATCTACTGTATCACTTTATGACTGCCCCCGAGTCCTATGGGATAGTCTACAAAACAAAAAATATATTGCTATGATTTGAAAGTAATTCAATTCATTTCAATCATCGAATCTCATAGCCTTATATTATGAAGTTAGAGAATTATAATAAGATTGTCAGAAAGTATTTTTTACCTGTGAATCCGAGCAAAATACAGATAAACAAAAACTCAAGGTCTTTACAGTTCTTGGTAATGGCTCAATATAATTAAACTGCTAAATTACTCGATATTGCCCAGATTGCAAGTATAGCCTAGCCCTGAAGAAGCTCTAAATGAATATAACAATATTCTCCTCTCCCTATCCATACATAGATATAACATGTAGTTTGACTATTACAAGCAAGCAAACTAGCCTGTGGTAAACTCATCCCACAAAATGAAAGCCTAACATACATAAATGAACACTTTAGATTGTTCTGTTCAACTCGCCATCATATTAATATTTCCTTATTCAACATACAGTTGACCAAAGATTATAAATGCTAACATTTAATCTGAGATTTTTGAAAAACACTGTGAAAAATGATGGATTAGTAAAAGGTTCTCCCATTTAATGGCTTATATCTGAAATTTTCTTAAAGCATTATGATAATAAAATAACAAGTGAACTTAAAACTCTCCTCAATATAAAATTTTACTGCCAATATTTTGATGATATCCTTGTAATTTATGAACAAGATCCTATCTCACCTTCACTTGATCTGTTATATAATCTCAATAATATCCATACTCAACTAAAATTCACCATAGAACACGAAGTCAACAATACCATCAATTACTTTGACATTAGCATCTTCAAAAACAAGCATAACCATTTTGAATACAAAATATATAGAAAACCCACGCATACTGATCAAATCATCCCAAAGGATTCCAATCACCCAACAATTCATAAAGGAACTGCTTTCAACAGTCTTATAAACACTTCATATGCCTCTAAACAAACAGAATTTTAAAAATGAACTGAATATCATCAAACTACTAACTGTTTCCAATGGTTATTCCCACTCAGTAGTATACCGAATCCTTCAAAAACAAAAATCACAACTTAACAACAAAATCACTCTCAAAAATTCTAATGGTAACTCAGAAAATAAAACAAAATGGATTAAATTCAACTACACTGGAAGTGAAATTAATAGGATCACAAATATTTTCAAAAAGCACAAACTAAAGGTTGTCTTTAGCACTAATGACATTTAAAAAAATACAACTTTAATTTGAACAAAACCAACCAATATAGAAAAAGTGGCATATATCAACTAACCTGCGAATGTAATAATGTATATGAGTGTATCGGCTAATCTGGACACCAAATTTCAAACAGGTTTTCTGAACATATGTGACTTTAAATATGATAGAAACAAATCTAAATTTTTCGAACACCTTAAACAGTCTGGACGGGTACCCGTCATTTGCAAAAGGCACAACTATGAACACAGCTGAAAATATCTTCATTCAAACTTCCCTACTATATAACAAAAAAAGTATTAAACGAACAAACAAATTTCTAAAATCAGATACTTATCAACACCCTCAGGAAACTTCCCCAGCATACCAAAATAAAACCGAATTCTGTCTACTCCTGCCCATCCATCCATAGTAGTAAATGACCTGTTCAGGCCAGTGTCGTGAAGATTAGCACCCTTATTCATTTCCTTTTTGTCATTATTTTTTTCCTCTCCTTTCACAAAATTTAATAAACATGATCCAAAATTTAACTATCTACTACCTCATCCCATAGTATTTAAATTATTGCCATTCTCCTTCTCATTCTAGGTATATACTATCTTTAACTTTTTAGTCATTTCTTCCTGAATGTTTTCTCATCACTTTATATATACACCTAGTTCAAATCAGTTTCTTTCCTTAAACATCTTGGAACTCAACCACACAATTTTATAATCTAGTGAATATGCTATTTCATGTCATTAACTCTCGTTATTACAACTTTTAAACTTTCATCAGAATTAAAAGTTTATATTCACATTAGCTAGCACTATGTTATTTTATGTTTTATGTTTTATAGCCTTATAAGCTAATGAACGTGGATGTGGAGTCGTTTCAAGTTTTAAAATGGTAACAAAGTAGTGTGCTGATTTCATAATTTAATATATTTAATATAAGTTAGTGCACCTTAAGTTTTCTTATTTTGTTCAATAAGTTATAACAGATCTCACTTATAGAGACAAGTAGCATCCTAAGGTTTCATTTTATAAATTGATTTGAGGTATCTGACGTGCATTTTCTGAACCGAGTGATGAAATCAACACACTACTTTGTTACTATCTTAAAACTTGAAACGACTCCACATCCCCATCCATTAGCTTATCAGGCTATAAGAAAAATACAAATGTTTCACTAAAAATAAAAGTTCCACGGTGTCAGAAATCGAACACATTTTCCCTAAATCAGTATGGAAACATGCTATCGCTTGAGCTAAGCTGTCGCACTATCTGTTCGTTAAATAAATCTGTAAATCATACCCTTGTAGTATTCTTGGTTTAGAAAGTAATAGTAATAATAATATGATAACCAATAATTATTTGAAGAGTATGAGATTTTAACATATAAGTAGTTTATTTGTTCTTTAAATTAACTTGGAAGGAGTAATAATTGTTGGCTTACTGCAAAACATAAATGTTTAGAAGATGTAGGAATGTGAACTGCATTAGAAAATGTCAGTATTTTGCTAGTGCATGACTTGATGAAGTGAATAATGTGTTCCAACCCTCCTTTTAGACAAGCGCCATTGAACTATTTTACTCTATACGCGGACATTCGCGGCCAGCCAGCACACACAGAACTAACTATTTATTAATATGTTTGAGTGCCAGGAAAACTTCACCGTTTCTTGGGTAACCTTCATATAGTCAATATTAAAGCAATAGGACAAGGAAAAAGAGTTTAAAGCAATTTTTGAGGGTAGGTTTTTTTTGTTTTTGTTTTTTAGCACCGCGTCTAACTACCCGTTTTGGTAATACGCCTAAGTACTAAATATTCTAATGAGTTAGGAATTGGAAGGATTAAAGTTAGAGGAAGGGAACGCGCATTTGCGTGGAGGGAGAATGTAAAACCACTTAGGAAAAACTACCCGAGTTTACCCGAGCGATATTAGAAACTCAATCTCCACATCTTTATCAGTCGAGCTAAGCAGTAAACTAGCGCGTTAGCTAACTGCGCCACCGAGGTGGGTCTGAAAGTTGTTGGTAATCTCAGTTTGGTAAAAACATTATTGATTGAACTTAAAAAAGAAAGCCCCGAGTTAATAATAGATTATAGACCAGTTATCTGCTCGAAACACTCACAAAATAAAATATTTAATATCATATATTAAACAAAATTACAAAGTAAAATTAATATTCTAGGAAATATGGTAAATGATATATATTATACTGCTTCGGTGTTCATGCGGATCTAAAAAAAATCCTATATGGTCCATTTTCAGTGATGGATGAAACCGGGTTCTAGTCCTGGCCGAGAATATTGAGACACGTTTTCCTATACTGTTTTCCAACTTCCCTCCAAGCAAATGTGGTTACAACACCTTAAATTTGTATCTTTTGAATCACTATCAACCAGTAATTAGTAGTAAATATGGTTGAAATACTTAAGATTATGCTACTTATAAATATTCTCCTATAGTTCACTCTAGATTTTACTATCCCCTTTACGAAAGAACGGAATTTCACCTTCTGGCTGATCCACAAAATCCATTATAGCTAGGCCTGTCAGTATTTCAGGTACTCACAATAAAACCCCTGACTAAACTAATGTTAAAACCTGCCTGGATATAAAAACTATGTAAGCATAGTTGAAAAAAGTTACAGTGCAATCGCTTATGAGATTATAAATATCCTAGATAAAATATACACAACATCCATCCGAAACTTTAACACGGATTCGAACCCCAAAACCTAGGTCTATCTTACTACAATTTTCCCGATTGATATCCTATAGAATAGAATTAACTACGGTAATCAGTTGTTGACAAATATCCGGCTGGTCCTTCACCGAGACACACAACACGAAATATGATTAAATCATGCTAAAACTTGCTTGAATAAATATTCTACAAAAAAACTACATTTAAATCGTTCCATAGATATATACAAATATCCGGCTGGCACTTCACTGGGACCTAAACCAATACACCCAGTTATAATTACTATACTAAAAAATTCCTGGATAAATACACTGACGAATAATAAAAACTACCCACAGTAATTGTGCTGTTCCATAAATGTATACAAACATTTGGCTGATCCTTCACTGGGACTCCCACCGAAACACCCGATTATACACAAATAATGCTAAAGCCTGCCTGGATATTGATCCAATATAAAAGTAACAACCACACCGAAATTAGTTAAATGGTTCAGGAGATAAATAAATCCTGCCGTATCTTTAAAAGAAAAACAAACCCTGACTGTATGTATGCGAAATCCTCTCCTAGGAGACATCATGATGAATAAAAATAAATGCTACCGCAATAGGTTATGAAATTCCAGGTATCCTTGGCTATAGACAGATATTCTTAAATATAGAACAGAACTATAATATATTTTTACCAAAATATATTTATATTCCAAACCTTAAAAAAGCAGAGATATTATGTAAAGTGGTTTTAAGCTCTTAGAAAAAAACAATATTTATCCTTGCTTTTCAATTATCATTTAAACCTCCTCACTCTGATATTGTATTATTACTTGCCTACGACTTTGCCAGTTTTATTGTTTGGATTTCCAGAATTGATTTAGTAAAAAACAGAGTTGGCAAAAATAATCACAGTTAACATTATACTTTAAATTTATTATACAATGATAATAATCAACGAATATCTTAATAAACCACACCTCTACTCAATCAAATTGTTAATTATTAAAGCGTTTTACATATAGTTATATTATAGCCGCTATGGTAACATTAAATAATGTATGGAATTGAACTATGCTCCCACAAAGTTATACAGTCATAATAACTTTGAAGAAACAAATAAATTCACTTTCATAACTAAAATATGTCCAATGGATGAGATTTTATCAATATTTATTTTTTGTCCACCCGGAAATAATATAAAATGTTTTAAATTAGGATTGGGACCCTTAAATTACAGAAGTTTTTTTAAACTCAGCTTCTTAAAAATAAAGTAAAAATCTTTTAGAGTTAATATGTTATTTACGTTACATGTGTGGAATATAATAATTAATCATTAATACATTTATAATTGGCTATAAACAGTAATGTAGATTCTGGAAAAGGGGAGACTTGCTTTATGTTACCATGCAAAACCAATCAATGTGGGCAACAGTGCCCAAATAATGTTTGACGTGGTTAAACTTTTAATGGCTAAAAAAAATACCAGCCCTTATGTTAATGAGAGCAAAGATAATTAAATAACTTAGTATGTAAATATTAGTTATTGATTTTATCATTATCAGAACAATAAAGTAAAATTAATTTATTAAATCAAACCATTCGGGCATCGCTAAAAGACATAACCTCTCCCCCATCACTTCTTCCCAACAGTCAAGAAATAATTTAACGACTTAAGGCCTTCTCTAATTTAGGTGTTGGGCGTAGCTAGGCAAACTATTCTGCAGTTATGTGTGGAGGAATATCATACCTCGCGGGCTCAGTGAATTGGAAGTTGCTACCTTTCAATCCCGACGAAGTGTACATCATAGTATTGTTCTTTAATGTAATATGATTCAAAAGTTTCATTTTTAACATGTTTCAAACTTTTTATATGTTATGTTAAAATGTTAATGAAATATCACAATTAATTGTCATCACACAATATATAATTTGTTAATTTATTGTAAAAAAAAAATCCAAATACTGTACCTATGAAAATTGTCATATCAAATTGAACATATAGATTTTTCATATTAGATCTAAATTATTAAAATTGAGTTCTATTATTTATTATATTTAATCTGAGGTTGTAGAACATATGTTATGTCAGTTCCTATGGATGAAAGATTACCCGGGTTGGATTTGGCTTCCTGGTTTGGTGTAAAATGCAGGTGTATATTATAATGTGTGTGTCAATATGGTACTCTGCTAACATAAATCAACAAATTGTTCTCCCAATAAACTATTTAAAGTTAATTGTTTTGTATATCTTAAGATGTTTAAGTTATCATGGAAGTATGAAAATAATTTGACTAATTGTGAACAAACCTTTTTAAAAAAGTTAATAGACGATTACTGTGAAGAAAAAAATAACATAAAATAACTATGTTTTTGGTATAGACACCAATGAACTTTTATTACAATAAAAAAATATTAGTACATTATACATTTTATAGTTTTTTGCATTTCAATGTGTGTTTATATAATACACTTTATATAACAATATGAAAACAAAACTATATTTTTTCTAAAATGTTATTACAATACAAAGAGTCATGCTGCAAAGATTAAAGTGCTTTAATTCAAAATAATAGGCCAAAATAAAATGTTTAAAATAGATGCAAAAAAAAAAATTACATATGTGACAAAGCCTAGATAAAACTATATTATTTTGGGTTCTGAATAAACCATAAAAATAATGCCATGCAAAACAATGTTTTAATGAAAGTTTATAAAATTACCCAAGACAACACTTATCCTTGGCACTGCTTGGGTGTTAAATGCTGTTATTTTTAATCAAATATTAAAAACCTTTTTGTGAACTAGTTACGTTTTACATCCAATGTCATTTCCAGCCTATGGTACGGATCAGTCGTTTGTTTTATTCAAATATATTTTCTGCTAGTGGCTAGGTAGGCCTGTCATAGTTTCATATGACTTATAATCTACCTTAAGACTTGGACAGGCGCAACAGCCAGTCCCCAGCAGTTAATTCATTTCACCAACGATACATTTTTCGGCCATGCCAGGATTTGAACCTTGGACCCTTATCTCAGTAGACAGTCATGCTACTGACTGAGCTAAGGTGTTGGACTGTGAACTCATTAATAATTTCTATTTAACATAAAGCTCAGTATTATTCACCTCATTTATCCTTTCATAATCATCTTCATCATGAGCATAACAAGAAGACATATAGGTAAAACTCACTAAGATACTGAAGATCTTAAATTGTACATTATAGCTTATTATGACCAACTTGAAGCCCATCTTTAAATGTGTTAATTTTGAAGGTGTGGGGCAGTTAGTGATATCTTCCCTTTTATCCATTTGCTCGGTGTCATCTACAAGAGCTACAACTATCAAGGATAGCTTATGAGAGAAAGAGGCCACATGCTCAATGAAATCACTTCGATTCAAGAAAAGTATTTTAAATAATATCATCCTTGGTTCAAACTAAGCCACAGAGGGTCTAACATCAAAAATATAAGTACATTTTATTCATAGGCTAAAGATACAAAAAAGTATTAAAAGTTAATTTTAAAATAGAATATGTTCAGTAACAACTTACTTCAAGCTCAATTATGTAGTGCATAATTCAATAAATGTGTTTTTAATTAATGATCCAATCGGTTGGTGCTTGATAAAGTTGTGTATTGATGTACCTGCATTTTCAGGTATAAATCAAATGAGAAGTGAATTTTATATAAATATTTTTTTTACCTTTTTCAAAATATAAATACATTTTAGGTCCAGTATATATTTTAAATACTAGCCCGCCCTGTGCATCTAATGATCAAACTTTATTGAAGACAGATTTAACTTGCTGGTAAATGATCTTAGAAGTCACATGCTCAACGGGCTGGACTGCCAATGTCATGGTTATCAGAGATTGGATTCCGGGAGGGGTTCTTAGAGTGTGGGCACAAATGAAGGTGCACTTTCTAAAAATTCAACCTTCCTCATTCCTAGCATACATACGTATCTAGTTTGTGTATAACCTAAACAGGCTGTCAAAAATAGCAACAACCCTTATTTTTAAATACAATATAAACATGTATGATATAAGTAGACACACTGTTTTTTGTTTTAGCTATAAAAGTGATAAAAATAGGGTTTTTTCCCTTTTTAAATGTTCACGTTTAATATGGTTTTGTTGAATTTTCAAGTTTTATATTCGCGATATAAAGCAATAAACGATTGTTTCCACAATAAATAAATGCCTTTATAGGTGAAGAATTTGCAACAACAAAAATCTGTAAATTGGAACAATTTGTTATATTTAACATTTTTTAATACTGGGAAACACATTTGAAGCACTTCGGATTGGTATTTCTTGGTTTATTCCTATTGTAAGACAAAGAGCTGGTCACATGATAAAGTGCAAAAAATAGATCCTCCCTCCACTCATGAGTTTTTGCAAGTGAGTTTGTAAAGGTGTCTACTGCTCAGCGAGGACAATCACTGCTGACAACATTCTTCTGGTGGCTATTTGATTGTATATTGGCATGTGCTTGTATCATTGCACACATCGTTATTTTAAAACTGACTAATTTTATTTGAGTAATTAGAGCATTTTGATGTGTGGTGTATATTGTAACAATCATCTGGAGTGGGGAAAGCTGGACACAATGAAGAAACATGTCCTCTCTAATAGGCATGTCACAAATAAATCGTTGGATGCAGCGGTCGCTGGCTGCAACAAATGATGAAGCACGATTTTAGAAATGAATCAGAGGGTGAAGAAAGCCAAGACAAAAAAGACTGCCTTCATAAGTGATATTGTGAAAATATATTTGAAAGCAAACATTCTTCTACAAAAACTAGATCACCCTGTTGTACGCCAATATCTGGAAACTAAAGTTTTCTTTATATGCGTTTCACTTTGAGACATAAGTCTAATTTTTTATATATAAATGCTACAAAATGTGTTCTTTCAAAACCAAAATGCCATTTTTACAAATAATTGATGCTATAAAACAGTTTCTCTAGATATAAGCCATGACCATACTTGCAACCTGGTCACTGTGATAAAGACATCAGAAATTCAAGCAATATTTTATGCATGGGAGGCCCAAATTCACTTTCGTTAGTGACCAAGTCACTGTCACTAGGCTCAAGGCTCAAGGCACATATTCTGAGCATCCTCTTACATAACATGGCATCGTGTCCTGATCGCAAACATGGCTGTACCTTAATGTTATGCCATTAATTTTTATTTGAATGGAAAGAGAATAGAAAGCCAAACAAGTGAATTGTCCTTTCCACATAACCTCTCAAGTTATGGTAGGTTAACCCTAGAATGCTAAATCTCTCTGTGTGAGATATGCTCCATGCGTAAATTTTACTACTTTACATTTTATTTTAAGGAAAACATAATTTGATTACATTATTGACAAAATTAAAACTATTCTCAACTAATTCAAATGTTTTTTTGTTGATTGTCATATTTTTTACATAGCTTCATCACATGATTCACAGGATGTTGCCATTTTTTCGCTACAGATGGCATAAGAGTGGCTGCAAAATGTCATAGTCATCAACCTTGGTTTCATTGTAGGTGTCAATTATTTCGGAATTTTTGGTTTTCTTGTTTATTACCATGTTCTCACGCGTAGTAGGACACAAGATTACAACTTTGTTTTGTTTTAATTTGTAAGATACCATTGTCACTAAATTAGTAAAATGTTTCGTTTATGCTTAACACTCGTACCTTTTACGACTGAGCTTCTCTTAGATCCCAAACAAAGCATGTCACAAGGGAAACACTATCAGCTATAGTGGAGTTTCGAGGCCAAATGAAGGTACTGGAGAGGGGAGCAGTCTAGCCCCTGTGTAAGGGAGGGAAAATGACAATCTTGTAAACCTTAAGTGTCAATTTTATGAGGAATAGCATTCTAGTGTTAAGACCAACAGCTCCCTCTAATGCAGCTGACTAATTTGTTAGTTAGAAACTGTAAATATGTAAAATAAGGAAGCAGATCTATATATTACTTATGGATCATTGAAAATATGGCTGCAGATTAATTATCACACTAAAAAATTAATCCAAAACATTTTATCGGGACAAGTTATATAGAATGAGGCCTCCCATGGCTTTCTAGTTAAAGGTTTATTCAAGAAAGGCTATCAACTTTCCAGAGTTAATTTTAAGCCTTCACACCATAATGAGAACTTTAAAACTACCCCTCTTCAAACCTTCTGAATATTTAATTTCTTAGCTAATTAGATAAATACCAGAGATAAATATTTAAGGATAAAGGAGGAAAAGCAACAATTTAAAAAAATAGTTAATATTCTTAGCTGACTCTCATTGGTTTGTTTGGTATGTACACATTTTTGCATTGTTTCTTTTTATACTTCCACTTTAACTAAGAACTGAGCGATTATTTATTTTTAGCTAAAAATTAATATTTTATTTACCAAAAACAAAATTGTGGTTTCCATGGTGATGTTAGCAAAGAATCATTGTACAAATAGGCCACTGCACACAAAGCATAAAAGCTGGAAAGTTCACTAAGAAAACTGGGTTTTTGTTTAGAGCTACTACTTTTGCAAACATCCTGGGCCACTAACCTTTAAAATGAGTGGTCATTTGTCAGTTCAGTCATTTTCTCATAATTTTTATTACTGTAAATGGGACTATAAATATAATATATTAGATTTTAAACTCACACAAAATCATATAAAAAATAGATATAGTTTGGCAAACAGGTATTCATGATAAAGCACAGTAAGTACTTGTTTTACTGCCGCGAAAAATGTTTGCCAGAAGAAAAATATAGATATCCTAAAAAATAGCATTTTGAATAAAAGTTGAGCTTCACATTGCTTCTTATAAAATTACATATTTAACTTATATCCTAAAGTATGACTAAATGTGATGAGCTATTTCAAATCATAAACTTTTCTAAAACTATATTTTTTCTGGGTGAACAACATTGTTGTTGTAGAAAATGTAGGCATACATTATACCTGTACAGCCTTGGGTAGTTAGACACATACATTCAAACATCAGTCTTCTATAAACAAATAGTTTTATAACCACAAGTTTATAGAAACAATAGGTACATATATTTTGAAGCTAATTTGGAGTTAAGGAGTATAGGTTAGTGTGATTTTATACATCTCATTATTGAAGCTACTTAGCAACCTCGAGAGTTTTTTTAATGCAGCTATTGCCGACTCACCCAATGTAGAATCAAGTGGTGCATTTGACCAGAATGGTTGACCTTAAGTGTTAGTTGTGGTTAACTAGTGTTGGTCACTTATAGTTATTCTGACCTGAAAATCACTTCAAATAGTTATAGAACTGTAGAAACAGTTAATTCATATATTAAATTACATGTTAGTGTAAAATGATAAATTCTCACCATAAAGATAATGTAATTTTATTCTAGAATATGTGATTTGTGATTAGTGATTTTCTAAAGTCAGTTAAAACCTCTAAATCACTGTTTTTCAAAGTGTTAGTAATGTTGAACCACCAAATGGAAGTTTTCACACTGGGGGACTACCGGGGGTGGGGATGTTTGAAAGTTATGTAGGAAAAGCTTTCTTGGTGAATACTATTTTACAGCTATAAATGCTAAGACAAAAATAAATTTATGAAATGAAATGGAGAAATAAAATATCATAAAAGCCGAACTAAAGTGAGTTAGTAAATACTAATGTTTTTACTATATAGACAGTCTAAACATAATTTTTTTAAATAATTGTTCTGATTTGTTTACTTAAGGTTAATTTTATATTTTCCATCCATTATTGTTTCCGGGCTGTGGTCCGTTTTTATTCATGCAATAAATTTTCCACTACAGGCTTACTAGGCCTGTTGTAACTTCATATGCTTTATAATCTAACTTAAGAACAGAACAGGTACAACATCTCGTCCCCAGCTGTAAATTTATCAACGTGAGAGGGTAAACCCATATATTCTTTCATGATAATATTTTGGCCTTGCCAGGAATTGAACCGGGCACGCTTAGCTCAGTAGGAAAACATGCTACCGACTGAGCTAAGGTTAATATAGATTTCCCTTTCTATTTGACTTGTGTCTATTGAGAAAATAAATACATCATTGTATGGATGTTTTATATTTAATCTTTTGCATTCTAAATGTTGTATTGAAACATTCTTTAAGTCATTATTATTACTTATTTCCTGATATTCTGTGGACCAGACTTTGTAAAACATTGCTCTCAATAGTGTAACAAACATGTTTTAACATAAATGAATCCAGGAAACAATATTATAAATATTTAGTTATGAAATTATTATTTCCCAAGAAAGTGAACCTATAAACTTTGATTCAGAGCACCTGTTATCTTATCGATGAATTATTTATATATTTTCACATGCTCAACTTTTAATAATAAAGAATTCAGTAAATATCTGAGAATGATGAAACCTAGATAATGCAATGGTAGATTTAAAGGGGGTTCAAGCTAAGGTATTGGCTGAGAGTCCTGTGTCTTGTCATTTTTCAACCATTACATTATCCAATTAAGTTTTATATAATATTTTGTCTTTAAATTGAAATGCTAAAATCACACCATAACCAATTATCCTTGTTTGTTTTATTATATATACATAGTCGGCAGAGCAAACCTAACTGATGGCTACTAGTATTAAATATATATTATATTAGTCTTAACAATTATGTTTTGACATTACTCTTTTGTATAAACAAGCTATAAACTAATATTGAATAAATAGTTGTTAAAGATTTGATACATGTGTTATTTATAAAAAACGTGTATACAGCTCTCAGATTACATATAAGTACCTTTCTAAACGAGCAACATGTAGAAACTTGTCAATTTAGAAAGAAAAAAAGCTTAAAGTTATTTTTTGTGTGTACACTTATTACCATGTAATGCATATAAAAGAGAGTTTTGTTACACAACCATAAATGAGTAGAAGAAATTGCTCATCAAAATCTTCAAAATTAACGAAACCTCAATGGGCATTAGCCTAAAACAAAAATGAAAATGCTAGGAGAAAATTATAGTTATAAAAATAAAAAAAAGACAAACATATTTTTAATAAATATTTTTTCCCAAACAATTGGGTTGAAAAAATTGTTATAGTTAATATTACAAAAACCACACCAAAAAAGTTTATTTTTGTAAATAGTCCAAGGCTACACATCTTGAATTAAAAATATGTTTTTGGCCAATACAACATGTGTACACAAGCTTTGGTGCAGTTTCTTAGCAACACATTGTAAAATTGTGCAACAGGAAAAGTCAAAAGCCCAGCCATAATTTAACTCTTTTTGACAAAAAAAAAATAACAGGGGCGGCTCGTGAGGGAGGGCTCTGAGCCACCACCATCCTTGTAAAATAAAACAAATGAAGAAACAAAATATATTTTGAAATTCATAGCAATTTTCTTATATTTATCATTACATAATGAAAAACATAAATGAATAAAAGAATTGTCACATTATTTCCCCATTTTGTTGATGAAATTTATAAAACCATAATCACATCAACATGTAACAAAAAGTGCACCTATGTTAAAATATGCTTTGTGGCTGGCTGTCCCAATGCCCCAAGCTATGCATGCATCATAGGGTGGTTGCCATGACAACCTGATTTAAATGTCCTTATCTCGGAGCTCATCTAGCACGTTATTTGGCATGAGTTCACGCGAGACCCTGTTATACATACTGCAGTCAGTCTTTTAGTTGCATAGTAGAAAGTGCAACGCTACCGGTTTTCACTTGAGTTTTTGATTACTTGAGTGAAAATTAAAGTTTCAGAAATAAAAAAATAAACTTTGGTTCTTTATCATTAAAAGAAAAGTCTGGAATTAAAAAAAAGAGCAACGTCAATGCAAGGTAAATAACAACTTCAGAATAACAATTTAGTTAATGTTCCAAAATACTCCGCCCATATTATCGGTATTTAAACCAAGACTTAAAGTATATATTTCACAGTCTCATCATGGTGTATTCAATGGAAGAATCATGTTTCTCCAAACCTATTAGAGATTTTCAGAGATGTCATATTAATCGCAGCCATTGTTACTTAAAATTTTCAGATTTTACATCAGAACCTCGTAACTCTGTCTATGTGACGAGAATAAACATATTTATGCTGCACCTAACTATATTACAACTTTATATGAATACAGTAATGGTGACAAAATAAAGAGCTTGGGCATTTGGAAAAACCTGATAATCTATACAGAGAACTCATAGAAATTCTACCGTGCAGATCAGAAAATTACATGAAAACAATACACGTATGTAAACTCAATTGTTTTATGGGACATAAACATAAATATTGTATACAACTTGATAAATATTGTTTTTACGTTGTATCTGATTAGTTTAACCAATACTGGATTTAGAAAAAGACATGGGAAACAACATCCTTGCCTCAGAAGCATGTTAACAACAATTTGAAACTGGAGTAATTGCTGAATTCTTCAACGACGATATTGCAGAGTGGTCACTTCCTTAAAAACCTGAACAACAAGAATATCAACTATCATTACCCGAGTTAACTATAGATTGACCTATTCTTCCATCCACCTCGCAGAAGGATGAGTGATTCATAAACAGAAAGACCTAATACACCAGTCCCGGAACCTACAGCAGAGATACGTGAAATCATACCTATTAAACGTAAACGCAAAAATTAACATTGTTTACGCATTGAACTAATCACATTTCTACAAAACATACGACTAGATTTCTCAGCACCGCAGAACTTTGTACAATGGAACCAGGAAGCAGTAGTGACGGAGATTATTATAGCACAGATATTGAAAATATATTAGAAAACCTAATTGCTACTGGGATAAATACATGGATGGAATTATTCAACTCCATCAGACCCGTCACTCTCCATGATATCCCATCACTTAGAAACGTTGAATCACTGCAAGATTCCATTACCATCTGCTTACAAAACAATCGGAGAGAAAAGTGGGCTTTAGCATCATCTACAAACACTGCACAACCAATAACCATTAGGATCACATCCATGTTATCCACAATGGTTCCTGGTCCAGTCATAAATGCGAGTGTGCATTGCTCGCAGGAAAAACCATTCTCCCTCGAGGACATACAAAGTCAATCAAGTACAGATCCCAACTTGGAAATGACTACTTCACCAATCTGTTTATCCATTTCGGTGCGAAGCAATATACAAAATACAAATGCCCAATACCGAAGACACATTAAATGGAATTGAAACTTTACCCTGCATCTGTTGCGGGTATGAACCAAAAATGGAAACAGTGTGCTCTGGATATTCAGAACTGGGTCAACTTGGAAGCATTGTACCCTTTACCGTCAGAAAGTTTCTTACAGAATTTGATCAGACAACAAACCAAGGAGATGCAGGACCATCTACTGGACGAAGAGAACAAAAAACATCTCGAAATCAAAAAAATACCTATCAGGCAGAATTGTGGATGATGACAAATATAATTGTACCTTTGAAAAACTGTGTGATTAATGAAGATTATATCGATACATTCTATAGTACACTTAGAGAAAATCAATTTCAGAAAATATTAAACAAAGTGGAAGTGTGTATTACTAATATGAATTTAGTCGAATTAGAACAATAGCTTAAAGGACTTGATCAAAAGTTTCCTGTTGAAAATCTCGCTTTTAAATGTGTAAGAGGTGATATAAAACATGAATCTTTAACTAAAGGACAAAGTAGAGAGGTTATAATAGCTTGGTTATATTACCAATCTGATAATAATATTGTGATGATCAAAGAGTTTCTTAATAATCTCAATAGAGTAACAAATAGAACAAATGGCAAATGTTGTGTTATATACCTTTTTGGTCCCCTTAACTTCCAACAATCAACATTTATTACAATGTGTGCTGATGCCTTAGTTAACGAAGGTTTTTGCAACAGAAACAATAAATATACTAGCTTTGGCATTCAGAACACACACAATAAATCAGTTGTTTTAATCAATAATCTTAACTTTGATGTAGGAGCAAGAGAACAAATGAAATGTTTGTTTTCAGGGGACGCTTTAAATGTTGCAATAAAACATAAGGGTGATGCAGTAATTTTAAAGACAGCTTTTTTTAATGCCATCTAATACTGAGATGTTTAAAGACGATGTATGGAAATCTGGGATCTATAGAAATGTGTTAAGAATGTAGCATATTCACAAATACCATATTCTTCTAAAAAAACCTAATCCAATGTATTTTTTATCAAATGTTTAGAGACTGGAATATAAATATATAGGTGGGGGAACTATAACAGGAATTAAAGAGTATATTATAATAAGAATCACATATTGTATTAAAAATGTTTATTAAATAAATATTTACACTCATTATATTTGACTTTTATTTTGGGTATCCATGTTGAGTACACAGTACATTTCAGGTACATTATATGTTACTGTTCCACCATGATCTATTCCTACCAATTGTTTATGAGCAGACATATATCTGATTAAAGAAGTAATATTTTCAAAATCACATCTTAAAACAATATTTGTTTTTAAATACCAATCAACATGTGCTTGCAAATAAGCATCATCGTTTGATGGGGAATTTGCTTGGATTGGACTAATAACAAAATGAATAGCCGGTGGTCTAGGACAGACAACAGGGCCACCAGTATTCATAAAATGTAACCAACCTGCTTTATCTATATGTTGACTATATGCAAAATAATTATCATTAGAAGCTACATATGTTTGTCTTTGAAAAGTGCCTTTAAATCCTAGTTCCCCATTTTTATAATCGGTTTGAATATATGCCTGTTGCCCATTCCAATTATTAGTATCTATATAGCTTTTGAGTATTTAATGTTAAACCTCTATGACATGTATTATACCTAACTAATCCATAGGTTTAACATTAAATATTCAAAGATATGTAGACACTAATAATTGGAATGGGCAACAGGCATATATTCAAACCGATTATAAAAATGGGGAACTAGGATTTAAAGGCACTTTTCAAAGACAAACATATGTAGCTTCTAATGATAATTATTTTGCATATAGTCAACGTATAGATAAAGCAGGTTGGTTAAATTTTATGAATACTGGTGGCCCTGTTGTCTGTCCTAAACCACCGGCTATTCATTTTGGTATTAGTCCAATCAAAGCAAATTTCCCATCAAACTATGATGCTTATTTGCAAGCACATGGTGATCAAATATTGTTTTAAGATGTGATTTTGAAAATACTACTTCTTTAATTAGAAATATGTCTGCTCATAAACATTATTATAATTATTATTATTAGCACCTCGTCTTACTACCCGTTCGGGTTATACGCACTTACGCTATTGTGTAATGGTAGGGTGATTGTGAGATGAAAGAAGGACCTACAGTTTAACGTGGAATCCGAACCACGGTGGAGGCCTGGCATTCCCCACATTCACAAGATGTCTTGTCAGAAGTGAAGGAAGGGTTTGGTAATCAGATAAATCTGTGCCAGGACCGAGGATTGAACCTCGGCCGCCAGCACATAAGTCTGACACCTTACCCCTAGACCGCCAGGTCACCTGCTCATAAAGAATTGGTAGGAATAGATCATGGTGGAACAATAACATATAATATACCTGAAATGTATAATAACTTGTGTACTCAACATGGATACCCAAAATAAAAGTCAAATATAATGAATGTAAATATTTATTTAATAAACATTTTAATACAATATGTGATTCTTATTATAATATACCTTTTAATTCCTGTTATAATTCCCCCACCTCTATATTTATATTCCAGTCTCTAAACATTTGATAAAAAATACATTGGATTAGGTTTTTTAGATGAATACGGTATTTGTGAATATGCTACATTATTAACACATTTCTATAGATCCAAGATTTCCATACATTGTCTTTAAACATCTCAGTATTAGATGGCATTAAAAAAAGCTGTCTTTAAAATTACTGCATCACCCTTATGTTTTATTGCAACATTTAAAGCGTCCCCTGAAAACAAACATTTAATTTGTTCTCTTGCTCCTACATCAAAGTTAGGATCATCGATAATAGCAACTCTTTTATTATATGTGTCCTGAAGGCCAAAGTTAAGCCAGATTTTAAAGTTAGGTACAAAAAATTGAAAGAAAGAGGAGAATTTACACACCGCTTTGATCAGAAACTATTTGATAAAAAAAAAAACGTGGATATGCAGGTGTAGACAGTAACTCTTTATTTGGTTTTGCGTGTTTGTTATTTGGTTTGGTGTGTTTATTTGATTAAGAAACATCATGACTGAAGATATGAAATGATTTGGACATGTTTTTTATAGAACATTCTGTTATGAATGTGAGTAAATGTGTTGTGGAGTGATTGGCTACACTGGTATATACACGCCAGTGTGAAAGATAGTGGGTGTGGACAAATGTTGAAAGTCAGGAAAGTGAACTCCAAGAGTTTCGTTACACAGTGTAAAACTAAAACCATAGCAATTTATCACGTTTGTATTATGTGCAAGGTATCCTCCAGGATTTGTCCAGAATATAACACAGTCAACAATTCACAGGATGCCACATACTTTGTAACGAGCTAGTAATAGAAAAATTCATTTCAGACAAAAATCGAAGATTAGATTTTTCTTTCAAACACTAAGCTTACTGATACACTAATTCTTAGAGTATATTTTATATATAGTTCTCGAATAGTGTTAAAAACTTATTTTTTATTTACTGGTGAGTGTGTGGATTTCAGAATGGACAGTCTTTGACTTCAAACCGAGTTGTAATTTTTTTATAACTTTATACCTTTTATTTACTTCATTAACTTTATCCTTTTCATATATTTTAATGTAGTTTGTAAGTTAAATACAGGATGGTATAAGGTGAGCTGTTGTTTACCTAATTTGACAATTTTCAAGAGAGCCCTTAAGGTTTACTCACAAGCCGCCACTGCAAAAGATATTTGTCATACAAATAATTTGTATGCATGTGTTTTAAATAAATGTAAATATAGCCACGAATAGTCACATATAGATTAAACTGGAGACACTAGAAAGATGCACCTCTCTGTGGATACATAAAGTATGCTTGTGTCAGCTAGCAGCTTTGCAGGTGTTCATGGTGTCAGCAGAACATCTTGATGAACACATGGCAGTTTGTATGGGGGATCATGCAGATCAGATGCTCAAACCTCGGTAGGATCTGATTGCTAGCACAGCGCTGCACAAGTACAAGACCGAGTTGATCAGACCGATAATCTGTGGACAGAAAGAGAGACATCAGCAGCTTGAATTACTATCCTCCCCCATTACTTATAGAACTTGATGTACCTACCCCATTTTTTAAATAATAATAATAATTTGAATTAAAACTTTCTTTACTATAGTACTGGCCAACAGTCGTAGGACCTATAACAGGCCAGTACTGAAAGTACACAAGTACCATACAAATACATATATTTACACGAGAAAATAAGATAAACAAAAATGGCTAAATAATGGTATATAATAATTAATAGTTACAAAAGAAAGTAATTAATAATGATAATAATAAAAAATAGCAACAATAACAAAAAACTAAAGAGTGGTTAAAAGCAGTAACAATAGGCAAAAAATATTTTTTAATTTTTTTATTTAGCAGCGCGTCTTACTACCCGTCCGGGTTATACGCTTTAAGTACTAATTATGCTAATGGATTAGGAATTGGGAAGGTTGAATTAGATGAAGTGAACCCGCATTTGCGTGGAGGGAGAGTGGAAAACCATTTAGGAAAAACCACCCCTAGTTCACCCGACCGAGGTTCGAACCTCGATCTC
The DNA here is from genome assembly GCA_902151425.1 of Timema shepardi. Classification (NCBI taxonomy): domain Eukaryota; kingdom Metazoa; phylum Arthropoda; class Insecta; order Phasmatodea; family Timematidae; genus Timema; species Timema shepardi. Next base: position 26,937 of record CABFVX010003885.1, on the reverse strand, counting down.
CCCATCCTCAGCCGTCAAGCTCAACACGACAAGCACGTTAGCCAACTACGCCACCGAGGCGGGTATTATTATTATTATTATTATTATTATTATTATTAGCACCGCGTCTTACAACCCGTTCGGGTTATACGCTTTAAGTACTAATTACGCTAATGGATTAGGAGTTGGGAAGGTTGAATTAGAGGAAGTGAACCAGCATTTGCATGGAAGGAGAGTGGAAAACCATTTAGGAAAAACCACCCCCAGTTCACCAGACCGAGATTCGAACCTCGATCTCCCCGTCCTCAGCAGTCGAGCTTAACACGACTAGCACGTTAGCCAACTACGCCACCAAGACGGGTTGAAAAAAATAAACCAGAATATTGTAAAATTTGGAAATTATAGGCAGAACCTCTTAGTGATAAATTATTGATATGGGATTTCCAACAAATATTCAACACTCATATTCCTAAACTTACTACTAGAATTTATTCTACGTTTACCCATTGGTTTTCTTCTACACTAAAAAGTAATACATAAGACATAAAAATCAATTTTTAAGATATATAAAAAAATAGAAATTTATATTATTCTTTTTCACATTATCATAAATTAATTCAGGGTGGATACAAAATATTTAGGCTACTATAAAATTCACTGACTTGTTCAGGTTTTCCATACATCCAAACAGATTTCCAACTTAACCTTTTTACCATTTTTCTTAGTGAATGACAATTATGTTTATTATTGATAAAACAAAATTCAAACAATCCTAATGACTACTCAAGGTAAACATTCTTGTAAGTTATTCTTCCAGTATTGAATGTGTTATGTATTATTTGTGTCAACACTACCGTACAACTACTTTAGTTAAGTGTACAATTGAACATGTCCAGTTAAGCCTAATCCTATTATTGAAACAAATGTGTCCCTCTATCCTAGCCACATTACTCCTTTGCTATTAATAAAGTAAGTTCATTCAGGTGTGCTGAAGTGGACGGAATCCCAAGATTGATTGTTAATATCTCCACTCCATTGTTATTCAATCTTAGCCTGTCAAGCGGAACATTCCCTGAACCTTGAGAACAATCTATTGTCTTACCCTTTCATAAAAAGGGCTAAGACAAATATATGTAATTATAGGCCTACTTATCTTCTAAATACTTTCTTTAAAGTACTTGAGAAAATTATGCATAGGCATATCTTTCACCACTTAAAAAATAGATTGTTTGGAATTAGAAATCAACATGGCTATGTAAACAATAAATCTACTGTAACTATCTTAGTAGGATTTCTTGGTCATGTCACCCCTCAAGTTTCTACTCAAGGTAAGATTGATGCCATTTATTTTGACTAAATTAAAGTTTTTGACCCAAGTCAGAACAGAATTAACCTCTCAAAATTGAGTTATTTGGCCTATTGGTTACCTTTGTGAATTGGTTTGGAAGGTATTTGTGTGTTTACTGATGACATGGCTGAGTAGGAGCAGATTTTTTTTTTTCCAAGCATCGTGTCTTACTACCCATTTGGGTATACAAATGGTATATTATGAGGGTCTATTTAAAATGGAATGTCAATCAATAAATCTAAAACTAAATCTGTAGCTTTCACCACTCCTGTTTCTATCATTTATAAACTGGGTAGTGATATAAAATGTTGTCTCTATTAACAATGTATGGGTCATCTTAGTCCAAAAGCTCTACTTCCACTATCATGTTGATCATATTATAGTTTCTCATTCGCTTGCATTACTTGGCCTTATTAAGTCTATCACCTTTTATTCAATAAAATAGAATGTACCTTAAGTTTGTACTTTGCTTTGGTCAGGTTCAAAATAGACTGCTTGGGTGGCGTGGAATTCCATCACCTTAACTGACTCTCTCAGATTGGAGAATGTTAAAAACAAATTTGTCACTGCTTACTATGATAAAATCTTTCTTAACTGCTTTTACAATGATCATGATAGAATTTGGAATCTTCTAGGGGCTCCAAACTCTTGACTCATGAAGACTATTTGGATGACCTTTTTGTTTTTAACATATTTAATACCGTAGTACAATTTCTAGTCAATCTGCCCTTGACCAAGTTGGCATTCTTGTACCTCTCGTAATTCTAAAATATTTTCTATAAGTAGCTCATACACACTCAACCCTCTTGACCATTGTATAATTAGTGCTAGCTCTAGATATCCAGAATATGATTTATATCACAAAAGAAAAACCATCTGAGAGTATTTAAGGATCACCCATATCACTAAGTACTTTCTGTGTGTTTATTGTATACTCTTCACCAAATTATTATAACCATTGAATAATATATTGTATTGCTCTCTCTTTATATCATTATTACTTATTAATTTGTTTTATTGTTATCAATTGTACACCAACATAATGTGATTCTCTTATGTAAAACCATTTGTGTTTCTATATTTTTCCAAGTGCTTGCTTAGTTGAAGTCTTGACTGTTGTCCAGCACTTTAATAAAGGAAATTTGAAGAAGAAAAAAATGATTGGGTGTTTTGTGTTACAACAGGTTCATTCCTTTTATCAGTGAACTTAGATCACCAATGGGCCCTGTCTTGTCCCTACACCTTCATCCAGGAAATAAACGCTTTTTCCTATTATTTAGATATTTGATGTTTTAAAAGGCAATAAAAATGAGGATGGAAACTATATCATACGTGCATTAAGAAACTTGAGCCCTAAGCTGTACACAAATATGCAGATAAAATAAGACTTAACTGTGAGCAGATTATAGTCTCTTCTACCCACTGGACACTAAGATAAAGATCAAAGATGAAGATTTGGTGGCAATATTTTCAACTATATATATATATATATATATATATGATGATTTTACAAACGACAAGACACTTTTATTAGGGCGATGACCAGGCAGGCTTGTTCTATTTTGTGAACAGAGATGTTCCTTTTTTCTAAATGTTTCTGTAAAAGCGATTATTATTTTGTTTATGCTCTTTGGTAGAATGTGATGATATATTTTTCCATTGTGTTTCTGCAACAATGTGTATTATTTTGTTCCACAGACATTGAGAGCTTTAGATTTAATAAGGAGAAAGAAAGTTTGTGCAATCCACCATACAATATATACATTTTTTTTTATCAAACCATGTTAGCAAAGGTTAATGTCGAGTACACAAAATTGATGTCCGAGACGAACAGAGAATCTACAAATACACTTAGTGGGCTAATTAACACGAAAAGAAAGTTAGCGTGAGCACACAACGACGCGGTCGGTTTGGTGACGGAAAAAGAACTGTGTAACGGAAAGTTATGTGATTGGCTAACTCGTGATGCTTGCGCTACTGCAGCGCCTCTCGTGATTGGTGCAGTGGTTGGATCGTGCATCTTAGTCAGTGTCTCCAACACTTCCCCTCGAGACAACAACTGAAGACTCATCAGGTGCCTTTATCAGTCCCAGGAGATCAACACAGTGTCCATGCTTTGATTTAGTCAAAGCCTTGGTTAATACATCAGCTGGCATCTCTTCCGATGCCACGTGTCCCAGCACCAGTTGACCCGACTCAACAATCTCTCGTACAAAATGGTGACGAATGTCAATGTGTTTGGTACGTGCATGAAAGACAGGATTGGTTGCCAGCCTCTGCGCCCCAACATTGTCATTGAGCAGTTGAAGTGGTCCAAATTCCTCCTTTCCAAGCTCTAGCAGGAAACGCTGGAGGTGCACGGCTTCCTTGGCTGCTTCACTCAGGGCCATGTATTCGGCCTCTGTGGTAGATAGCGCAACAGTCTGTTGCTTCCTTGAATCCCAAGCAATCGCACCTCTATTCATGACGAAAACATATCCTGTAAAGGAACGCCGGTCATCAAGTGATCCTCCCCAGTCAGCATCTACGTAGCCTGTCAATGAGCCTTTCCCACGCTTGTAGGAGATTCCCTGGTCAGCAGTGCCCTTGAGGTACCGAAGCACCCTCTTTGCTGCGCTCCAATGAGTACCGTTGAAACAGTCGTTAAATTGACTTAACACACTAGCTGCATGAGATATGTCCGGGCGTGTGGCCACTGACAAATATAACAAGCAACCAACTAGTTCTCGGTATGGGGGTCTCTCACCATCTGAAGTTGACCATACCTCACCCTTCGCCAGCTTCGTCCCGACGTCTAGTGGGGTTGAAACAGGCTTGCAATCCGACATACCAAAGCGTTGAAGGATGTCTTTTATGTACGTCTTTTGACTTACAAATATCCCACCACAGTTTCTGGAGAAATCCATCCCCAAACAGCGCTTCAGATCACCCAGATCCTTCATCTCAAACATCTTTCCAAGTCTGTCCCCGAAACGGGTAGTTTCTTCAGGGTCACGACATATTATCAAGATGTCGTCGACGTAGATGATGATGATCATGATCTCTTCGTTCCAATGCCTTATATACACACACGGGTCTCCATTGGTGGGTTTCGCGCCCATGGTGCGCAACTCTTTATCTAGACGCTTGTTCCAGGCACGACCAGCTTGTTTTAGGCCGTACAGAGCCTTCTTTACATGGCAGACCCTGTTACCTGTTGCTAACTTGTCTAGTGTGGCTCTCGCCCTGCTGACTGTCTGATCCTTGCGTCCTTTACTTCTCACTATGTGCTCTAGGACTTCTTCAAAACGATCTGGTACCTCCATGAATACCTCCTCATCCAGTTTCCCGTTTAAATAAGCTGTTTCCACATCATACTGGCGTATGTGCATATTGTTCTGGGCTGCAAATGCAACAACCAACCGTATTGAATCTAGTCGTGCAACTGGCGCATACGTCTCGTGAAAATCCCTGCCGTACTGTTGAGCATAACCCTTCGCCACTATCCTGGCTTTGCGCTTCTCCAGAACGCCGTTTGCCCCGTACTTATTTCGTAGCACAAAGCGACTGCCGATCACCCTTGACGCTTTTGACCTGTCCACTAGATCCCATGTGTCCTTTGCAAGAATTGACTCCACTTCATTTGCCATGGCCAACATCCATTCGGTTGAATCCGTACTTGTCATTGCTCGAACAACTGGAACTTCAGTCATAAAAACAAAGTCATCCTTGACGACATGATTCGCCATTGCATAGACTCTGGGGGGTCTTCCGGGACGTCCGGTCCGCAGTACCCTCGGCCTTCCTGGACCTCTTCTTACAGCGTTCAATGGTTGTTCTGGGGGAAAACCCTGGAAACCCTCAGCGTCTTCGTACTCGTCGTAACGTTCCTCTGGTAATGGCTCTTCGGTTGGATGATGCGATTCTTGACTATTAGAGAGGTTGATCATGACATGTTGATCTTCACTCTCCGTGGCGTTAAGATCAACTGAAGAACTTGACAAATTTGGGGACTTGTCCTGCGGGAGGAAGTCCTCCCAATTCTTCGATGACTGGATCGTACTCCTGTCCATGAAAATCACATCTCTGGATACCTCGATCTTCCTCTGCTCTGGTAGCCATATCCTGTACGCCTTTGACTCTGAGCTATAACCTACGAAGATGCCTTTCTTTGATCTTACTTCCAGCTTCCCCTTGCCTGGCGTTCTGTCCATGATGAAGACTTCGCTCCCAAAGATCCTAAAGCTGGACACGTCCGGTGGCTTCCCAAACCAAACCTCATACGGGGTTCTTCCCTTTAGTTTACTTGTTGGTGACCTATTGCGTATGAAGTTTGCGGTGTTGACGGCCTCCGCCCAAAAAGTCGGTGGCAGTCCGGACTGGATTAAAAGGCAACGTGCCATCTCCATCAGTGTCCTGTTTCTCCTCTCAGCAACTCCATTTTGCTGTGGGTTGTAAGGTGCAGTCAAACGCCTCAAGATGCCGTGTTTTTGGAGCAGTTGGTCAAACTGTTTGTTGACATATTCGCGTCCGTTATCCGACTGTAGGCACTTAATCGACTTTCCCTGTTGGGTGCTAACAAGTGCCCTGAAACTATCAAACTCATCCATCACTTGGTTCTTTTGTTCGATGAATCTCACCTCACACCATCCTGAAGAGTCGTCTATGAACGTAGCGAAGTAGAGCTTCTTTCCGTGTGAAGCGACTCGCATTGGACCACAAATGTCGGAGTGTATGAGCTCACCCAGTACCGACACTCTCTCTGAAACCCTTGGAAATGGAGCACGACACATCTTCCCCTGGAGACAAACACTACATTGAAAATCTTTGTTAATGTCCTCGATGTTGATTCCTCGAATCGATCCCATCTTGATAGCCTCACGTAGTGACTTAACATTAAGATGTCCCATGCGAGAATGCCAATCCTCAATGGAATTCCTTTTTGGAGTAATAGCGGCGTCATCCGGGCCTGAGATCTTCCTGCATTCTTGGTCGTTCAACTCTGGGAAATAATATAGCCCGTTTTCCCGTTTCGCAATAAGCAGCACATTGTCATCCTGATCGATGATCTCGGCCTTTGCCTCACTAAAGATCACTTTGTGACCTCTGTCGGTAACTTTACCGACCGAAATGAGGTTAGCGCGTAGGCCTGGTACATACAATGTGTCTTTGAATTCGATCACCTTTTGATTACCGCTCACGCTCGTCCCAAATGACACGGTACCGATTCCTTCAATGTCCGTGCAGGTTCCGTTAGCGAGATTTAACTTTCCATGATCGAAGTTCCGACTGATCTGTGCGAACGACTCGATACTCCCACACATGTGAGACGTGCATCCACTGTCGAAACACCAGCTAACACGACCCGCATTGTTTGCAATTTTAAGTGCACCTTTATTGGATGTGTCCGTCGCGGCTAGGCACACGCTTTCGACGATTTTCGCGGATTGTTCGTTCGACTTCCTTGTCTTCTGACAGTTTTTCGCCCGGTGTCCGATTGCATTGCACTTAAAACACTTCATTTTAGAGTCCTTTTTCGCACCATAGTCTTTGTTCAATTTCTCCCATCTGGGCTTTTCTCGTCTATTACTTCCGACCGACTTTCCCGCGTACATCGCGTTTTGCGTTGAGTTCCGGCTCGTTTCCTTACGCGCATCGAATTCCTCCGTAACTTTGATTCGAAGCATCTCCAAAGGCGGTAATGCGTCACGTGACGACATGGCGCAACGAAAGTTTTCGTAGCTCTCCGGTAGGCTGCGCAAAAACATGACTGCCAATAGCTCTTGATTAATATCAACTTCAAGTTCTGCCAACCTATCCACCATGTCGAAAAAACACCGAGTGTGTTCATGCATGTCGCCGCCATCTTGTAGTTTCAAGGACATCAAGTTATTCAACAACGCAGCCTTCCGTGCCGGCCCTTTGGACTGGTATATTCCCTCTAATTTTTCCCAGATTGCTCGTGAAGTTTCGCAGCCCTTAGTCTGTTTTATTTCTGACGGGTTCATGGCGAGCACTATGTCAGATTGTGCCTTCAGGTCGGCTTCTCTCCACCGTCGTTCGGCTTCAATCGTCGCTGGCTCGGCTGCAGCCGCTTCCGGCTTCACGATTGTCCCGCTCACATAGCCCCATGCATCATTCTTTATGAGAACTGCACGCATCTGTAGCTTCCATGTTTCATAATTCTCTTTATTTAAAACTTCGAACTTTACGCCGGTTGCGTTCATTTTCGCAGCGTACTAACGAGTTTTTCTAAACTAAATATGGCGTAGTGTCCGTTAGAGTCACGTGCTTCGCGATCTTCGATTAGTCAGACGATAATTATCGCGACGAGTACTGGGCCCATAACCTGTTAGCAAAGGTTAATGTCGAGTACACAAAATTGAAGTCCGAGACGAACAGAGAATCTACAAATACACTTAGTGGGCTAATTAACACGAAAAGAAGGTTAGCGTGAGCACAAAACGACGCGGTCGGTTTGGTGACGGAAAAAGAACTGTGTAACGGAAAGTTATGTGATTGGCTAACTCGTGATGCTTGCGCTACTGCAGCGCCTCTCGTGATTGGTGCAGTGGTTGGATCGTGCATCTTAGTCAGTGTCTCCAACAAACCACATTTCAAATTACATGTTTCTAATTCAAATGCTTTCAAGAAAGCCCTATATTAGACCAAATTTAATTTAGAATGAGCATGAGTTCTGTATTTTTCCTTATACTAAAAATATAAGTTGCATCCTAATTATTCAAATGTATTTCACCTCTCATTGACTGACTTTTATACTTGTTCAACCATAAAATTAAATTAGACATATTAGTTTAGTGTATTGTTTAAATAAGTTATTATTTTGTTTGTGACTCTTGTAAAATACAGTACAGGAATGCCCCATTGTAATTTATAAAATATACAAGTAAATTAATTTAGTATAAAAGTAACTTGAGCCACATAAACATTGTATTACTATTTTTGCTACAAAAAATTACTTTCTGTTCCTATTGATTTTCTGTTCACCTCCCAATTACTAGAAAACACCCTTTAAATAAATGTTAAAGCTCAACTTGTAGTTTTGGGCTCTCCCTGGTACTTTCCACGCATGTCTGTACACCCAGCCAGTGTGTGGTTTCATCAAGCCACCAATCTATGAACGTCACATACGTACCGAGGCAGCGAGGAATGCGTCATAAGTACTGTTCTTGCTGTATTTGGAAATATCAACCATCAAATTGATTGAAGCTGCAAGGTAGAGAGAAAATGCTACTATATGGTAGATCACTTCCTGGAAAACAGAGAAGGATACATTAAAAAAACTACATTGAAAGATGATAGTAATAAATAGCAGTTATTTTGGAAACAAAAAACTGGGGGGGAGGCGGGGTAAACAAATATATTAGTCAGTACCCACAGATAAACAAGTAAAAGGAAATTCAAAAATAAATAGACCCTTATATTAAAAAAATGGGCTGGTGATAACTTATCCTTTTCTTATTCTATCAATTTTATCATAAAATAATTTTAGGGAAACATGATTGTGTTAATTTTGATAAGCCTCAACAGTATTAGTCTGGAGAAAGTATTAAAAAAATATGATTTTGGAGGGGGAAAACCGCTCCACAGTGTATCCAGACAACTCTTGTCAGTTTCTCACAATGAATCTACCTCTGATCCTTCAACTTTTTTACTTTTAGAAGGTCTCAAGCTGTTTGTTAACTGATTCAAACATCAATTCAGTTCCCACATAATTTCTAAACTGTGCAGGATATTATGACATTTCAGTGTAAGTAATAATTTTTTTCACAATGTCATTTGATTATTACGACTGCTATTATTTTTATGTTCTATGTTTTTTTAAATTTAGCACCATGTATTACTACTCGTTCGGGCTATACGCTTAAGGTATTAATTATTCTAATGGGCTAGGAATCAGGAAGGTTGAATACAGAGGAAGTGAATTCGAATTTGTGGGGAGGAAGAGTGAAAAACCATTAAGAGAAAACCACCCCCAGTTCACCTGAAAGAGATTCGAACTCCGATCTCCCCATCCTCTGCAGTCTAGATCAACATTAAACTAGCGCATAAGCTAACTACGCCCCCGAGGCGACTATTTTCTTTTAATAAATAACACAAACCCAACAAAATCACCTTTACTTTGGTATTTTTTCCTGGGAAGTGCAAATATAATGTTCAATACCACTGATACAACATAAGTAATAAAATATTAAGAATTTATGAGTATTTCCTTGTTGGCGGTGAGGTTAAAGGTCTGTGTTATTGTGGTTTTCACACAAAAAAACTTGTTTGGCCAAAATAAATAAAATAGTTGCTCCATTAGATATTTTTAGCTTAATTTACTATGTATGGTTATCTCAAAGTTTTTGAAAAATGGTCATGATTTGATTAGAACCTTTTTAAATAAAAAGAAAAAGTTTTAGTCAAATATCAGAAATTCCATGAAAATAATTCAAAAGCCGTTTATATTATGTGTAGAAAATTAAACTAAATGCATTAAAGGAATATTTTATTTATTTCAGATTAATTTTAATTTGAAATAGAAACTATAAACAGAGTGATGTTCACTTATGCTCTGTTCCATCTCGCTTTTAGGCAACTACATTCTTAACTTTTTGGTCATATTATCCCCTATATCATGAAGCATCCCCTATATCAGGAAATATAACAGAAGTGTTAAATGTATATCAGAGTTTCCTACATGAGTAGACCAAAAAAATTGATTTATCTAAAAAGTGGGAAAAAGGTTTTACTTTAAGACCAATATTAAATTCTCATCCTTTCCACCATTTATTGTTGTTGTCAAAATTGAGCAAATATAAATGTTTTTGTATTACAGTACATTTAATGGTGTGCCAAATTATATATTTCCTACCAGATTTTATAGAAACATAATTGCTAAAAGTTATCTGGCATGCTGATTGTTGAGGGATAATATTATTAAATTTATGAAATTATATTAAAATAAACACCAATGAAATTCGCCAATATTATCAAATTTATTTTGGAATAAGGACTCCATTTATTTCGAATAGCTGTATATTAGTGCCTTATGTAGTGTATCTGTCTACTATCCAACTAGAACTGAGCCAACATGAGAGGAAAATGGAAGGAAATAAGGGGAAACATGTACACTGCTCATCCAAGGTAGTTTCTACAGGATTTATAAGCCTGCCAGTCGAACATACATACCTAGCTGGATGCATTCTACCTACCTAGAGAAGGATTTTGATTAGAAATACCCTTTAGAAAATACAAACATATTTTGTTTGTGTTCGACATTGATAACATTTTACTAGGCTATTTTATTATTGTTAATGTATAGGTATTAATTAAATCTATCAAAAATGAAAGCTACGGATCACATGACTGATTGATGACTTACATATAAAAAATATCTAGAAGCTATTCTAACCTTATTGGACTCTAGTCTGGAATTTCATAAATGTTTGTATACAGTGTCTATGGTAGTTTAATTTTGTATTAAAATATGTAAACAAAGAGGCCTATTTATTTTTTGGACCAAAATAGCTGTATTATAAATTTAGAAGTATTTTTGCCTCAGATTGTGGTGCATGCAGCATACACAGGTTTTACTGACTAATTCTGGCATTCGGCTAGATTAGCAGCAATATAGTCGTCATTTTGAGCTATTTTGTTTATTTCTAAATTAACAATGTAAATGTTGCCCTAAATGTTCACAATGATAGACAAAGTTAATGCTTAGTAATTCAAAGTTTGTGTAGTTAAATCAATTTAAAAACATGTACAGGGTTGATCAAATTTCTAGAAAAAAAATAAAATTAAATAGCTTTTTAGTATTTTTATACTCCCATATGCCTTTTAAAACCAAACTATTTTGTAATATTCAGTTGTATATTTTTCTAGTCTTTGATAGCCCATATTTTTAGTAAAAGTAATCCAAACAAATTAAATTAAATAGTGACGATTACCAGAATATCATATAATAAAATTTTAAGCTATGATAAGCAATATTTAAAAAATAGATTTACATTGAAAAAAGATTCCCTAGTTCACTTTACTCAAACTCCTTTTTTGTAGCTCTTCTGCCAGCTCTTTTGGTTGGTTATTACAGGCCATCCTCTCTGCCCACTTACTCTATTTATTCGGTAACACTGGTGTATCTAACATTATGAATAGGGGAAGACTACCTATTATATCTTAAACTAGCTATAGCTGACTGTTTATTAAAATTATGTTAATCACTGATTTTTGTTCCCACGACATGTCAAATTTATAATGACAAAATAAATAAGATATTTTTTTCAGCTCTTCTCCTTCCATTTTAAAATTTAGATAGAAACTAAATATTTCTTAATAATTTGGGCACACACATTGCACAAAACTTTGTCTTCAGAGTCCAAGCTAGAAATATATAGCAATAATTTTTAGAAAGGTCCAAAGTACCCAAATGGGAAAGCCACAAGATTTTTCATGAAAAATACTATCATTTAAAAAAAATACTAGCTCTATTGTTTACTTCACCTTTAATGAATTGTTTCCCTTACATGCAGGGATGTCGCGCAGGAGGTGGGGTGGGGGGTTGCACCCTCACCCCCCAATGTTGGTTAAAGGCTTGAAAGTTGGGAATTTGGTGAGATTTGAGCTCTGGAGTTGGGAAATTCTAAGCTTATTCTGTACCCCATTACTTTCTATTATTAAAGTCCTTAACTACAGACTTGTACAGAGCAATTTAAAATTTCCTAACTGTTGATCCCTACTCTACAAAATATCCCAACTTTAAAAATAATCAAACAATGAAAGGAGAATCCTGCTGTAGTAAATTGTAGAACTCTTAGTTAATCAAGTAGTCTAGTAGCGCCGTTGTCAGTAGGCAGAAACAATGGCCAGTGAGTGTACGCTGAATGTGGTATGGAAACTAACCATAAGGGAACAAGAGCTGCCCAGTAGCAAAATTTAGTTTGGCCAGCAATGCTTGAAGTGGCAGCATTGTCAGCCAATGTCTTGTTTATGGTTTAGTGTTTTTAGTTGTGACTTTCGTGGCTGCTAGACTGTCACAGTTTTTTGATTCAAATTATCATATATTGTACAGCCAATGCCTTAATTAAAGCTTTATTAAGCTTTTAAGGCATAAATGCAGTGAATTTTATACAAAATTTTACTGTTTTCTTATTGAAAGCTATGACTGGTGGAATGAGGACATTGAGGTTAGTGTTAATGTTTGACTTCTGAAATATACACTAATTTTTCTATAAAGTATCCATACTAGTTTGAAATTAACTGATGTATGTTATTTCATTATTTATTAAAATATGCTTTCATGAAAGCAATTTAAATTGGCTCAAAGCAATAATGAGAGAAGAGGAGTAATAGGGCTGTGTTACATTGTTACAGCTCTTATAATTTTTCATTTGATTAAGTAGACTATATTAAACAAAACAAAAAAATGTTCACCCTTTAACAATTTCAAATTTGGGATACATTTTTTAATTCATCATTTAGTGTTTGATTTGCATGAAATTTTGTATAACCATGTTGTTTAGAGTGTTGATATCGAATTTGCCAGTGGAAGCCCCTTCACTCTATCACACTAAGTTACAATATGTTTTGAATAGTTATTGACGTACCAGTATTAACATTTTAGGGCAACCTCTACGAGGCTATGAAGCAGGACATGGGTAGATAGGTATCAAAATACTGTAGAAATATTGATAAATCCCATTCTTATTGAATAGTTGATTGAAGTACCAGTATTAAAATTTTAGAAAAACGTCCATGGGACTATGAAGCAAAACATTGGTAGACAAGTATCAAAATACTGTAGAAATATCAATAAATTCTATTTTTTATTGCTTTATTTTACAATTGAAAATGTTTTTAAATAAACATGGCCAAATTGCTAATTTTTTGATAAAGTGAAGAGTAAGTTCTACATCTCAGGGAGCTAACTAGTTAAATATTTCTTCCAAGTGTGTTATAATAAACCAGCAGTTTCCAACCTGGGGGTTACAGTGTGTTTTGGTTGGGGTCACAATATAGAGGTTTTAGCTTTATATTTACTTTTTCAAGGATTTTAATGATTATAGGATGATGCATAATTCTAATAGAAATCTAAGTTTTTAAAGTGCTGAAAACGACTTAGTTACAGCTTAGGTTTCTTTTCGCTATTTCATTCTGATAGCTTCTTGCTGACTTGTTTAATGTGGCAGCCTTGTAATGCTGCTAACATAATATAAAATCAACCCCCAACCCCGGGCTTGTTGATTCTCTTTTACTACATATTAGTCGCATATAATCATTACTAAAAGTAATTAAAACAAGCATTAGTGGACATGCAGGTTTAATTTTGGTTTGGTTTGTTGGTGAAGGTGAAGTAGGGATTTTTATTCTTGCTAGGGGTAGTTTATCCCAATATCCCTCCACAAGTAAGGGTACATTCCTCTAAATTTTTCCTATCCCAGTGGTGTAGTTAACTGTAGATAGTCCGGGTTGGCAGTAATATACACAGTCAAAAAAACTTAAAAAACTTCAGATTTGACCGCTTTTAAGTTATAAAAGGGTTGTGATGGCCGCAGAGAAAAGGGTTGTGGTCATAAACTACAAAATGTTGGAAACCACTGTGAGAAAGTCAGTTAAATTTTATAATCTAAAATACACGATTTGAAAAATCTGCAAATCTAAGTAAATATATCTAAGCTCTATTGGATATTTAGCTCAAATGCAGGTAAACTAAAATAAATAATAATTAAAGTTATTTCCTTTTGCACTGAAAAAACCTTGTAGCTTTAATATTCAGTATGCACAAATAAATAAATTTAGAAATACAGTTGCCTAAAAGCTTGGTTCAAATCTTGATTATCACCCCAAATTTAAAAAAATTCTTGGAGCCTCCTTTCCCCCACCCCTCATGCTCAACACCCTTCTTGTACTCTCCTTTGCTACTTGGGAATTTTTCTAGTTTCGAAATTCTTATATTTGGGAAAAACACTGGTTCGCTCCCCTCGCCCCTTCCCCCTCTCCCAAATATATTTCGTGCTTGCACGTGAAATAGTTCTCACTGGAGCTCTTTGTGGGTAAACATTTTTAAGTAGGGTAGTAGAGCAATTACATGTCTGATTATCTTTCATAATTATAAATCTTTTATTGAGTACTAACATGTCCACCCATACTTGCCTTTTTCCACCAAAACTTCCTAAGCTCTCTTTGTGCCACACTCTTTGGGAAGAGTTAAAATCGCATCAGTGCCAAGTATACAAGAAATAATCAAAATTGTTCACTGCATTTAAATTCAATAAACTATCACTTAAAAGTGAAGATATTTATTCTTATTTACATGTAACTGTTTATTTATTTGATAATATTATGAGTAGCACTCAAATTTTAATATGTTAGCCCCACATCTAAACAATTTGACAACTATGTTGAGACAAGCTTCCTCTTAAGGCTAATAGGAGTAGGGATAGAGGGGTGGGAATCTGAAAGGTGTGATGACAACTAGAAAACAAATTACAAAGTTAGGAGAGTATCAATTGGGAAAGGGAAATAAATAGTAATTTCTCTGTAAGAAGCATTTATCTAGATGTTAGTACTTTGAAGCTGTTTTTAAACTTACGAAAGTATATAAACTTTTGGTATTTATATTTCTTAGCTGTCCAATAGAATGGTTGGGGAGACTTAGTCTCATAGTCTACCCTGACACTATGCCCCTGATATGCCCCGTAAGGCCCAATTTAAATTTGCTGACTAAGTTACTCACAAATATCGTCTTTGGTAGAAAGGAGGCTGTAGAGATTGAGATGAGACTCGAAAACATGAGACAGAATGTTGTTATGAGGAACGCTGTGGCCATCAGCAGGAAGAACAAAACTGGAACTTGATTTTGATAGTAGTAGCTACGCAAGTAATATGCTGACAGGCCCACACATACTGCTCCAAGAATCTGAAACATAACAGAACAATAATTACAATTAGTTGGCATAGTATTAGGTGGAGGAGGCCTTGCTCTTACTATTCATTATATAATTACTTCAATGGGGGTAGAGGTAAGGAAGTTGCTCGCATTTATGAAGGTTAAAAGTGGGAAAACCCTCTTCAGCGTTTCCAACAATGTTGGATGCAAATATATGGCAGTTCTAAGTGGACAGTGGATTTCAAATCAGTGCAGCTATTCAAGGCTGTGGCCGAGGGGAGGGGGGCGAGGTTTAGGGGGTTCAACCCCCCTGCTAAATTTTATGAATAAAATATATATGGCTTTATTTATGGTTTAAACAATATCAAAATTAAGATACAAATAAAATTAGGGGGCTGTTTTACCATAAAAAGCACTTCAGAGAGCTTCTACAGGTGTTAAATATTTAGAAATTCTCCAAGCCTTCAGCAGCTAAGGGGTTATTTTACCATGAAAAAACCCACTTCAGAAAGCGTCTAGAACTGTTTATCATTTAGAAATTTTTTCTAGCTTCCAGCAATCAGGGAATGTGCCCACCAACCCCCACCCTTTCTCCCTGAAATCGTTGGCTGGCTACGGCCTTGCCGCTAGGTAGTTTCACTGTAGATTACTCTAGAATATTAATTACAAGCTACCAGTCTAATACAGCACTCTCGCAAAATACTAAACTGTAGGGGGTCGAATCCTGGTATGGTGGTACACCTTCCCTGGAACACCACCGCTACCACAGGTTCGCTGGTCGTCGTTTGAGAGCCACCCTATTCAGTCAATAATAGGTCTCCAGGTCAAATGATTAAATTTGACATAGTTTTTTGTCAACAAAATAATTACTTTTATTTAGAGACGGTGAAAATTACTCCAAAGGGTTCAGGATGAGGTAGGAATTTCACATTTGCGTACAGAGAGAATGGAAAGCACCCTACCATAATTAAAACCCTGACCTCCCGGTACAACACCATAACGTGGAGCTAATATCGGGGTTTAAATCCTTGTATGTACTTAGTGCTATAAAACAAACTAGTAGTTGTTCAATGCGAGCCTGACGCTTTAGACAGTGTGGTGGTGTGATTTTCTAATCTTCCTCTGCAAAAATGCTACACACTTAATTCCTATCACCTTTTTTTATATAACTTTTAGAAGTGGTCGTTAGGTGTTCAAAACTCTGGTAATTAATATTAACTTATACCTATAATTTATTATAGGTCTTACTTGTTCTAATCTCAATTACATTTTATTCATTCGTAATTTAACGTTTATAATAATATATACCATGTCAATGTTTTAGTTCCTCTTTGTCGTTAGTATTTCAAGCGCAATTCGGGTTTATTAATTTTTTTAATCTGTCATCCGATAACGGAGAGATTGGGGTTCGAATTCCGTCTGGCTCACCCTAAATAATTCCCCGTTAATGTTAGAACATTTCCTTTGGATACTACATTACCCCTCTCAACAACATTATCTTAATATAACTTATACACCGTACGTTTAGCCTGAACAAATATAAACACCACATTCTTGCATTGTTTATTCATAAACCGTGATGGTGCAAATGTCATGAAAGGTAAAAAAGCAGGAGTTCAAGCAAAAACAAAAGCCGTTTATAGTATTGCACATTTCATTCACTGTTATGACATCAACTTAATTTAATAATGAGAAATACAGCAAGTATTACAGGAAACGCAAGATTTTTTTCTCTAACATTCTGGCTATTCCAACATTCTTCTCAAGATCACCACAACGTGTGTCCAATCTCAAGAAACATATGGACGTCAGCATCCCACATCCATCCTCTACAAGGTGGAATTTTAAAATAAGGACCATAAACAGAGTTCATGAAAATTTGCAACCTTTAAAAAACTGCCTTACTGAAATTCAGTCAACATAAAATGCAGATCAAACCATTGCAGAAGCAACAAGAATTTTAAAATACCAGAATGATGATAATTTCAAGTTTTAGTTGGAACTTTTCATCAGATTATGCCTCATGTTGAAATAATTTACAACCAACTGCAATCTAGAGAAATTAGGGTGTTTAAAGTTAATGAATATATAACAAATTTCAAAACTGCTATTTTAGAATTGAGAAATTCAAAGTACTGTGAGAATCCTTCAAAGACACTCATGGCAGAATCTAAGGAAGCGTGTGACTATATATATATTGATATAATGAATATATTCTTCCACTAAACACTTAGTAGCTGCTAAATTGTTCAACAAGAACTACCGCACTAAATTTAAGAATGAACATCCCACAAAAGAGATAGTACTGACCACTGAAGCTTATTCTATGATTGACAAAGAAAATCTTGAAACTGAACTAAAAGTATTTTATTGTAGGACTGATATTAATGAATATTTCAAATTCATTGAGCTGCTTAAATGTATTGGAAAATAATCTAGATGATGTTTTTAGTGAAATTACGAAACTGATAAAAATACTCTTGACAATTCCCACTACATCACAGGCAGGGCGCTGCTTTTCAACATTGAAAAGAATAAGAACTTTTTTAAGAAGCACTATGAATTTGAAAAGATTAAATGCGCTTGCAGTACTTTCAATGGAGAAAAATTTCCTCAATTGTCATCCAGAGATCAAGGAGAGAATTATTGAACTTTTTGCACAAATTATAGCAAGAATGGATTTCATTTTTAAATGAATAGATCAAGCTTGAACTGTAACAATTTAAGTTATAGTAAGTAAAAAAGTTTGTTTATTTTGTTAAGAATTTATCAAGTTCCTGAATAAATTTTCTTTTTATACATGTTTTTTTCCTTTTACAAAATTTTAAAACAAAGGCTAAACATTTTCTGGAATAACACCTCCACTAATTTTAGCTACAATTTTGACCAAATATAGACATGATTAGTCACAATGTTTGTGAGGTGAATAGTTCTTCATTAGGGTTAATGATATCCCCTGGTCGTGTTAGATTGCGATACTTTCATCCCTCAGGGCATATGACTACATTGGTCACAGAGGCAGGGAAGGGAGGGGGAGTCTTCCCCAGGAAGCAGAAGTAGAGATGTGGACGAGTAAGTAGCTCACTCTATTCTTGGCAGCCGTCAGGGAAATATGCTCGTTTAGAAAGAAAAAACTCCACCATCAAGGAAAATCACACTCCCCCCACAACAAAATTCTCCCCAGGCATTCGATCCAATGGGGCACATATACTATCAAATACTAAACACACACATTTCGATCCAATGAAGCACACATTAAAAAATCAAATGGGACACACAGCGCTAGCAAAATGGACAGAAGTGAACATGTATGGACAAGAATCAACCCCTAAATACCAGGGCAATGCCATTAACCAACGCAGAATAAAAAAAATTAAGAAAACCCACGCTTCCATCACAAAACACACTATTCAAGATGTTCCCAAAGGTCGATCGTACTACTATTGTACTACTTTCATCAATGGTAGGCTCTATTAAAGGATGTGTTACCCTTGAAAAAAAATTAACCCAGATATCATCTCTCCTCACTTTTTTTTTTGCACAGAAAATTCCTAGTGTCAAAAACATTACCGACAACATTAAATCTGTACTAGACCAATATGTTAAATTACATTAAGTGAAGACCTTTAAAAGTACGCCTTTTAAAAGAAACTTCATATTTATGGAAATTCAGTAAGAATATTTGCTTTCACAATCTGAAATAATAAAGTTATCCGGGGATAAAGTGATATGCCGAGTTTTACTTCAAAATTATATTTAGAGTGCTAAAATGGAATATTTAGCCAATATTTTAGTCACTTAAATAGCGTCAATACAAGTATCCAAGGGAAGAATGAAAACATTCTGACATTCACTGACAAATTGTCAGCTTTTCAGAAGAAATATTCTCTTTGTAAATATCGCATTTTAGAAAGAAAAACCCCAATAGTTTTTTCCTTCGCTCCATAATAAAAACACCTAGGGAATTATTTTCGTTATAAAAGGACATTTAACATTGTTGGAAGAAAAAATTTCAAGCTACTTTGCTTCCTTAAATACAGACATTTATGATTGGATACGAAACACATTTGGAACAGTTAATACATTGCGTTGTGAATTTTCGTTACAATAAGAAGAACAATAAATGGTTACCTTGTTAAGGGATCGTACTCTAAAAATCAAATTCTCCGAAATGACTATTGAGGGAATTTGGATTTTGTCCGGAAGCCGAATAGCCAGCTCTATCCACAAGGGCACTGAAAATGTGGTTACAATTTTCAAAATAATATTTGTGTGAGTTCGGTTTCTCAACATTAACCAATATAAAACTAAAAAACGTGAGAGACTTACTATTATGGACAAAAAATAGGTTAGCTATATTACATATAAGAATTGATATTACTGAAATCTGAAAATGCTGACCAGCTCAAGTATCGCATTAAATGAAGTTACATTTTTATAAAAGGTAAGTCCATGCATATTTGTGTTTGTTTTATAATCCTTATCAGGGGCAGAGATTTATGATTTAACCAAACCCTACACCTAAAACTTGGGGGTCTCGGGGGGTATAAACCCAACCGCTTTAGACTGGAGTGTGTTCGAACTATATATATGTTACCGTAAAAGTCCGAAGACCGCTAAATATTAGAATTTACCGGTATATCCTCGCATTTACTAATATATGATGGTAAGAAATCGTAGCTATCTTAGAAAATGTTTACATTGAGTTTTAACCATCTCCAGAATCAGGTGAGAGAGAGAATCCACAATTCTAGCTTTGACCAGCACTCAAGAGTAAACCAATAACATAGTATAACCTAACTTAACCAAGCCTAATGCTGGGATCACGATCAACGTAACGTTAACTTAAAGTTAACTGAACTTAAGAAAACAGATGTGTGATCACGATTCACGTAACTTAACGTAACAACTCAAGCCAAACATCTGCATTCTCGAGTATGATCTGTGAGTTGTACTATTTGCAAAGTGATGACCTGTGAATGTTTACAGTGTTCAATCGATATAATAAAAATCTATTACTAAACGTTTTTGATAAATTGAGATTTTCTATTTTAGTTTAATTACTTTAGTTTCAATGTCTGATCACTAGAACTTAAGCTAAAGAGTAAACATTGGTCATAATACCAACCAATAAATTACTAAATAGCCCTATTGACATCACTCGCATAATGATTGGCTGGCTAGATCACGTGATACCCTTCAAATAACATTCACTTAAAGGAAAATACCTCCCAGGACATCTCTTACGTTAAGTTAACTGCATTGTGATCGATTCCATTCAAACACACGAGATCCTTTACGTTAAGTTACGTTAAGTTAACGTTAGGTTGATCGTGATACCGGTATAATCCAACCTGACCTAAAGGTTGGATTAAGCAAGGCTAGTTTAGGATAGGTTATTGGTTTACTCTTGAGTGCTGGTCAAAGCTAGAACTGAGGATTCTCTCCCCCACCTGACTCCGGAGATGGTTAAAACTCAATGTAAACCTTTTCTAAGTTATTTCGGACTTTAACCAATTGATATTGGTAAATGCTAAAATATACCGGTACATTCTAAGATTTATCGGTCTTCGGACTTGTACGGTAACGTATATAACTCTATACGCTATTTCGAAGATTATTTGAATCGTAATAATTGTGGACTTGGGTTTAAATTTTTTTAAACTAGCGACGACCTGGTGGTCTAGGGATAAGGTGTCAGACTTCTGTGCTGGGGTCCACGGTTCAATCCTCGGTCCCGGCACAGATTTATCTGATTAGCAAACCCTTTCTTCACCTCTAGCAATACGTGTATTAATCACAACTTGTTAATGTGGGAAATGCCATGCCTCCACCGTGGTTCGGATCCCACGTTAAACTGTAGGTCCTCCATGTCGCCATAACGCTTGAAGTAACAAAGAAAATTAAAATAATGAAAAACAAAAAATCAATTGCTGATCAATTTTTATTCATCATCAGAAAACCCAGTGGAAGTAAATTGTTCTGGTTAGCTCTGGTGCTCCATGTTTGGACTAGCATGTCAGTAATGTGGCACATATATCGCTGACGTCATACGGGACGGCCAGGCAGCGTACGGCACAAAGCAGCTCGCATTTACAATACTGTCAATAGCGCCACGCACTCTCTATTTCACCAGCCCTGTGTGTTTGTTGGTGTTTGAATAAAATAAATACAGTGACGGCCTTTGGACTGTGCGAGCTGCGTGGTCGCCGAAATGGGGGTGGCATACTAAACTTATTTAATTAAAAAATCTT
Source organism: Timema shepardi (assembly GCA_902151425.1). Classification (NCBI taxonomy): domain Eukaryota; kingdom Metazoa; phylum Arthropoda; class Insecta; order Phasmatodea; family Timematidae; genus Timema; species Timema shepardi. The sequence goes on along the minus strand of CABFVX010003885.1, from coordinate 5,483 downwards.
CAAAAACTCTACACTCGTGTGTTTCTACAATCTTGTGTCTGATACCCTCATTGCTTGCACACAATACAACCATCAAGATACCAGGCAAATTAGAGGGATACAAAGTGAGGAAACACTGTTGTTGGCCTCATTGTTTACACATAATACAACCATCAGATACCAAGCAAATTAGAGGGATACAAAGTGAGGAAACACTGTTGTTGGCCTCATTGTTTACACACAATACATCCACCAAGATACCAGGCAAATTAGAGGAATACAAACTAAGAAAACACTGTTGTTGGCCTCATTGTTTACACACAATACAACCACCAAGATACCAGGCAAATTAGAGGAATACAAACTAAGAAAACACTGTTGTTGGCCTCATTGTTTACACACAATACAGCCACCAAGATACCAGGCAAATTAGAGGAATACAAACTAAGGAAACCCTGTTGTTGGCCTCATTGTTTACACACAATACACCATCAAGATACCAGGCAAATTAGAGGGATACAAACTAAGGAAACACTGTTGTTGGCCTCATTGTTTACACACAATACATCCACCAAGATACCAGGCAAAATAGAGGGATACAAACTAAGGAAACACTGTTGTTGGCCTCATTGTTTACACACAATACATCCACCAAGATACCAGGCAAATTAGAGGAATACTAAAGTGAGGAAACACTGTTGTTGGCCTCATTGTTTACACACAATACACCATCAAGATACCAGGCAAATTAGAGGAATACAAACTAATGAAACCATGTGCTTTCGATTCCGTGGTTGTAGAGTTGAAAACGGGTTTATGGAAACCAGGAAAGCGTAATTTATTAAAGTTCCAACCCACCTCTGGGACGTAGTTAGCTAACGCGCTAGTTTCGTGTTGAACTAGACTGCTGAATACGGAGAGATCGAGGTTCTAATCTCGGTCGGGTAAACTAGGGGTGGTATTTCTAAATGATTTTCCACTGTCCCTCCACACAAATACGGGCTCACTTCCTCTAAATCAACATTCTCAATTCCTAACCCATTAGAGTAATTAGTACTTATGCGTATAAACCCAAACAGTAGTAAGACACGGTGCTAAAGTTAAAATAAAATTAAAATTATAGTTCTATCACTTCCTGTTAAAATACTAAAGAAGAAGATATGTTTTTTCCTTGACACATTATTATTATTATTATTATTATTAGCATCGCGTCTTACTACCCGTTCGGGTTATACGCACTTACGCTAATGTGTGATGGTAGGGTGATTGTGAGATGAAATGGAGGACCTACAGTTTAACGTGGAACCCGAACCACGGTGGAGACCTGGCATTCCCCACATTCACAAGATATATTGTTCAGAGGTGAAGGAAGGGTTTGGTAATCAGATAAATCTGTGCCGGGACCGAGGATTGAACCCCGGCCTCCAGCATAGAAGTCTGACACCTTACCCCCTAGACCGCCAGGTCACCTCCTTGACACAGATAAAGTAACAGTTTATTGTTCAGTTTACATCAGCGTATCATGTGCAAAAACGGCACCAACAAAATTATCTGGTGCTCAAAATCATAAAAGGAAGCAAAATGGTGATTTGGATGGGAAAAAGAGAGCTCATACTTAGGTGACCATATTTTTTTGGAGATAAAGAACAAATCAGAAATGGTTTCATAATTTAAAAAAAGTTGCGTTTATTTAGCTCAATAAAACTAAAAACTCAATAACATTTATTTTATAGTAATTCCTGTCATCAGCCTTATTAAAAAAAATCAAATGCTTGCAGTTAATAGGCTTGGGAAATTTGGTACATCTAGTTTCATCAGTTAAAACCGTTTTAAAAGAAAATTGAATTTTTTAGAATTGAAACAATTAGAATCAGTTGTCTTGAATTTTTTTTAAATGTTCCTATGCACATTTCCCCTTAACGTTCACGTGACTTAAAGAGTTGTCAAGTGGAGAACGTTAAGTGAAGAACGTTAAGTGAAGAATACCACGTGTTTTAGCTACCATTCATGTTGCGAGTGACGTCTACAGGACTTCTTTGATATAGTTTGTATCAGGTTGTTTACTATAAATTAACTTGACCATTTTTGTAACAAGAAACATTTTAATACGTCTACACAGCCAAACTCGGTAGTCTATGGGTAAAGTGCTCGTCTCAGAATCCAATATTAGTGAGTTCAAACCTAGCCGAGGTCGACGGATTTTTCTTAAGCGATAAAAATGTGCAGCACAACTTCCTTTGGAGGGGAAGTAAAGCCGTCAGTATTATGTCGAATGTAGCATGTGAAAATACCTTCCTGGCAAAAGTGATAAGCACTTTCACTATCGCTCATAGAAGTTATCATGTGCTGATATAATTAGTCTATTCAGAAAGTGCACCTAAAACATGGGGGTTTTAGGTGTGTTCAACTCCAACCACCGGAGACAAGAACATTTTCGAAATATGCATACCCCTATAAGCAATTTTGAAGGTTTTTAAATAGTTATTGTAGACATGGGTTTAATATTTTTCAACTAGTCACCAACATTAAAAATATAAAATGTAAGCATAGCCTTGGCTCAAAGAAAATTGTTTTAAATATCCTCTAAAAAAACATGTTTATTAGAATACAACTTTTTCAAACAACTTCTAACTATTAGGTACTTTTAACTTCATACTTTAACTTCATTCCAAACCAATCAATAGTTTTTTTCAACGTTCTATTTTTGACAAACACCTTTTTAGCCAACCTGTAGATTGCTTCAGGGAAACAACGGAAGATAATATAGGCAAGGAAAATGACAGAAAAGGCTAATGTTATTAGTATTGGGTTACTCTGCCCGTGGCTTGTGTGAAGACTTGCCGCCTACGATTGTACGAACACCGACTATCCAACCTACACATGCATATTATCAAAGGGAACGATTTATACGCTGCCATTGATGTTACAGAATACGCAGCTAGTTTTAGATTTTGTACATAATTCATTTAAACAAATAACTGTTCAGCAATTATATTTATCCATTTAATTTAAAAGTAAATATGGATAAATTTGATATTTAAGATAACTTAAGCAGAATGTAGACCTACAATTAATGAATATTCTCCTCAACCCCTGCAAAAGCAGGCCTGCAAGGGTCTGTTCTCCGCCACTATGAAGGACAAGAGATCTCAGGAATAGTTGGTCGATCAAGTTAGTTTTTTTTATCAACATTATTCTAAAATATCAAAATAGCACGAAATATTAAATTATTATTATTATTAGCACCGCGTCTTACTACCCGTTCGGGTTATACGCACTTACGCTAATGTGTAATGATAGGGTGATTGTCGTGGAATCCGAACCACGGTGGAGACCTGGCATTCCTCACATTCACAAGATGTCTTGTCAGAGGTGAAGGAAGGGTTTGGTAAGAAATATTAAATAAAACACAAATGATAACCTAGGAATGATACTACACATAAAATTGCCCACGACTGGCGACAAAGAGACTCGTTTAGGGAAACACTGTATACCACGTCTGCGACTCACCACCCTAAGTCTGCGACCGCAGTCGTGAGACGCAAGTCGTGCCGAGGGAAACCTACCTAAAATTAATTCAAACGTTTAGGATTCGTGGCCAGGCACAGACAAAGACCGATATAATTACAGTCTGACAGTCAAAATTTAAATCAATTTTTTGGGTTTGGGTTCAATTAAAACCGTAAGGATTTACCATAATCTCTAAATCGATTATTTTCATGATTACAATACGTTCTTTTGGTATGAGAAAGTAAATAGAGAAAGTTTGGTGTGCATTGTACCATTTATTTTAGTTCTGTTCGCATTGCGCGACACAAGCAAGAGGCAATGTTATTAATAAAATACCAGGTTGTTTTGAATGTCAGTTTTGTTATCACTAGAGATTATGGCACACACAAGGTCGGCTACCAATCAGCAGTTAAGAACGAATAAATAGTTCGTTTTATTGAAATACAAAATACAAACTGCTCTTAGTGACCAATGAGTAATTTTCAATAGTTTTCATCATTTATCACACCAAAGACATGACCAGAAGATTTCAACAAGGGTAAACTTGTAATAAATGCGCTTGACGCTGACTCTTTGCTAACATTTGACTTGGTCTTCAGAAACCTGTGATAAAAGCAAGCGCGTGAAATACTTTATAGCTTTATCTCAGGCTTAACTCAAAAATAGCTCAAATAAGTTTCACACACGCTTTGACATAGCTGTGTTTATTGTATTTATTTGTTCACATCTTGTCTTCTTTCCTGCTTCACTCAGATGGGAGAGTATGTCATTTCTAATCCAGGCATGATGTGATACAGAACACGTCACTTCCTGTTAGAAAACAGACGTTCTTACCATGATTAGTGTTGCACCAAGGCATCTAACAAGGATAAGGGAGGTTTTCTAATTCAACCAACGAGTTATGGAATTACGGGAGTAGGTATCTCCTGTTTTATAAGGCCACACCAGGCAGGAATGGTCGTACTGGCGTTGAATCCTATCAAAAACATTAAGCCCCTTATTGAACTAATGGGTATGTGGACAAAGACATCAGTTTCATCTTGTTAGATTTTCAGATATCGGGGTGGTCGTCAATTTGATTGCATCCTTTGTGTAGGTTTCCCATTTTTTATCACTCTCAATCCACGCAGATGCATGTGCATTTATCCTAGATGTTACCTTCCTTATTCTTACCTAATTATATGAAGTATTTGAGTAGTTGACGGAGTCTCTGGAAAGAAACTTAATATTACTGTGGAGAGAGGATGAGAAAAACCAAAGTGAAGCTCACGTGCTGAAACCACACAATAATATCTAGCAAGGTATCAAACCCTGACCTTAATGCGGGTTTGGCGCGTGTAGTGAAAGCGCCAGGACTGGTGCTGGACACGTAGGTCGTGTGGACTTGAATAGTAATACGTATATATCTGGCTAATGAAGTCATCGCAAACAATGGAGGACGCAAGGCCGCTATTGCATTCTCATTATATTACTGAGGTCCCTGCCAACCGGCCTTGTATTGACAGAGATGAAACCATCTTATGTTACTGTCAACCCTGCCAACCGGCCTTGTATTGACAGAGATGAAACCATCTGTTACTGTCAACCCTGCCAACCGGCCCTGTATTGGCATAGATGAAACCATCTGTTACTGTCAACCCTGCCAACCGGCCTTGTATTGACAGAGATGAAACCATCTGTTACTGTCAACCCTGCCAACCAGCCTTGTATTGACAGAGATGAAACCATCTGTTACTGTCAACCCTGCCAACCAGCCTTGTATTGACAGAGATGAAACCATCTGTTACTGTCAACCCTGCCAACCAGCCTTGTATTGACAGAGATGAAACCATCTGTTACTGTCAACCCTGCCAACCGGCCTTGTATTGACAGAGATGAAACCATCTGTTACTGGTGTCCCTACTACATGGCCCTGTATTGACATGGATGAAACCATCTGTTACTGGTGTCCCTACTACCTGGCCCTGTATTGACATGGATGAAACTATATGTTA
>CABFVX010003884.1:52913-76291 GCA_902151425.1 Timema shepardi | reverse complement strand
TATTGCGCACACAGTGATACTGGTGGTCATTTGAAGAACTTGTGATTTGATTCATTTGTTTCCCTTTTCTCCCCACCTTTATCCTCGTTTGTTTCTGCCTGTTTCTACATAATTTATTCCCCATTTCTTCTTCTTGTCCTAGCCAGGTTGGGTATATATATAGGCCGGCCAGAGATTTCAAATCAGAGAAAAGTTCCACAGCGAGTTGAGACAACCAGGAATATTCGCCCGGCGCCTACACGAAGGATCGTGGAGACTGCGGCGTCAGATTCACCACCTTCAGCCGTGACAACAGGATAATGGGTCAGCCGACCCTACTCGGCGTGAACATGGACGACGGATTCTGCGGTATTAGTATCCAGTCATCGCCGCCAAGTCTCTACTACTTGGACTCTAGTAAAATAGTTTAATATTTTATAGTTTTATTATTTAGAGAGAAGCCTAATTTTGTTTTGGGAATATTTAGATTAGAATGCTTTTTTGGTTTAACTAATAGGTATCTCAAACTTTAGCATAGAAGTTTTTGCTAAGTTAAATTGTGTGTCATATGGCACCTTTCTTACATAAAAGCCTCTGGCTTAGTATATTAGGCGGCTTAGTCTAAGTCGCAAGTCGATACTACTTTGTACCGGATTAATCATGACGTCCTAAACGTCATGAACATTAGTTTTTTTTATTGGGGGCTACCACCAGGATGTCTGTTTCTTTTGCCCTTTTTGGCTCAGTTAAAAGTGATACAGATTTTCTAGCAGAGTATTAATTTAGTGGCGCAACCCAAGGAAATTACCCTAGCTTCATTGTGGGGTCCGCACAAATTATTCTATTTTTATATTTGCCTGTGACTAGGCTTTTGATTTAGTATTGGTATTAATAGATATCAACGTATTATATTATGCTCGGGCAGTACCATAGGGGAAAATGACCAGCAGTAGTATTTTAGTGACACCTGTTTCATAGCCTTCAATTAGCTGGATTTATCAGCTGAGGATCCATCAAGTTTTATGGATACCTGTTAATATTCAACTCTACTGAGTGAGACTGTGTAAATGTTATATTCTTAATTTGCTCTTTGCTAATTGTTCTATCATGTGAAACTTGTATTTATGACAATTTGTCTAATTGTTTACTATAATAAATCTATTTTGTTAAAGTGACTCTGTTTTTTCTATATATTATATGTACCCTGTAGGGAACATGGGTACAAGCTGTATACACTAAAGATGATGGTTTTCCACATTCTGATTTTCAATCCCACAGCCAAAAGCTTTTGCACATCTTTTATTCCGTGCCTCTTTTATTACTTGCCATTCTCAAATTAGTGTAAGTTACAGACAGCATGCATAGGTACCAAGATGTGTTGTACTAAAATAAAAATAAAAAGATTATCTTAATCAACTCAAGACCCAGAAAAAGATGGAGCAGCCTAATAAAAAAATATTCTAGTAGTGAGGGGGAAAATCTGGACCAACGCATGAACCCAGGAATTGTGAAACAATTTAGATGATCTTTTATGCATTTTAGATTAGTTCTTAGACTGTTTGACCTTCAATATTGTGTGCATTGTCTTGAACCTTTTTGACTACATGCAAGGATTTTTATTGGGGAGGGCAGGTGACAGGGGCTAACGCCCCAAGGCCTCCGCAAAGTATTTATGAATATTTATGAATAAAAATAAAAATATTTTCAAAGTTTTGATATTATTTCATGTCCTTGTAACTAAAAACAAACAAAATAGGGAAAATTTAAAGTTATTTTTTCTTAAATAAAAAGTTACACTGTGTTGAAACATTGAGCAAAAGAATATTTGTTTAATGTTGTGGCCTTCAGTTTTTTTACAACTCTGGGGCCTCCACACCTCTTATAAATCATGCCCTCTTCGGTAATATAGGCTGTGAAAACCATGGATAATTGTATTTACATGTCATATTTTGCCAATATTGTTTTTTAAAATCGAGATGAAAACTATTACTTTATGAGGCTTTGTAGTTGAATCTATAAAATGAGTATGTTGTTTAAAACATCCAACCGCTATATTATGTGAGACACAATTAAGACTAAAATAGCAGCCCTAAGGCCCCCTTTATTCCTTCAAACACAGACACACACACACACACGCGCTATTTTCCGATATTCTCTCAATCTTCTCGGTTTATACCAAACTGAATCAGGTCATGGGATAGGAGAGAATAAAATGTTGTTTCTTCTCAAAACATAAATCTGCTTCACCGCTCCCTCACACAAAATGAAATGTATAAATAAAAAAGTGTATAGTAAAAAAACAAAAAGTATCTAGCAGTACCGAATGATGCCTATGATAAGCAATACAATAAAATGTATTTATTTTGCAACACCAAATTTCCACATGAATTATTAACTTTATTGGAACTTAAAACAAAATAGCTTCAGATAAGATAAAGGTAAACATTTGCGCATTCGAGTCTTCGCTCTTAGGTGAGGATACTCTAGCTTTCCATCTTCCTACTTATGAGATTATTTTATTTGATACCAACTCACTATTCTCTTTCTATTGCATTTGAACTAATAGATAACGTTTCAGTGATTCTAATGTATCACTATAATTTCTTCTAATACAACTTTCCATGAATTATTATGTGGCAATACAGTTTCTACTAATTCACAGCTTTTCAGTAATTCTAATATAATACTACAATTTCCACTAATTCACAGCTTTTTAATAATTCTAATGTAGCACTACAATGTCTACTAATTCATAGCTTTTCATTAATTATAATCTGGCACTACATAGTGATTATAATGTACCCTACAATTTCTACTAATTCATAGCTCTTCAGTAATTATAATGTGGGACTACACAGTAATTCTAATGTAGCCTTACAATTTCTACTAATTCATAGCTTTTCACTAAATCTAATGTAGCCCTACAATTTCTACTAATTCATAGCTTTTCACTAAATCTAATGTAGACCTACAATTTCTACTAATGGATAGCTTTTCAGTAATTATAATGTGGCACTACAGTTTCTATCATAATGCATAGCTTTTTATTAATTATGATGTGGCACTACCATTTCTACTAATGGATAGCTTTTCAGTAATTCTAATGTAGCCAAGGCTGTAGTCAGTGGGGGGTATTCAACCACCCCCTGCCCCCCCTGAAATTTTATGAACAAAACATATATGGCTCTATTTATGGTTCAAACCATATCAAAATTAAGGTACAAGTAAAAGTTAAGGGGCTATGTTACCATAAAAAGCACTTCAGAGAGCTTCTACTGGTGTTAAATATTTAGCATTTTTCCTAGCTTTAGGCAGTTAGGGGGTTATGTTGCCATAAAAAAAACACTTCAGAGACTTTTTAGAGGTGATTAATATCTATAATTTTTCCTCAGCTACGGCATTTAGTGGGTTATGTTGCCATAAAAACAACTTCAGATAGCTTCTAGAGGTGTTTAATATCCAGTTTTTTCTTCTTGCCTTCAGCAGTTAGGAAGTTATGTTACTACAAAAAAACACTTCAGAGAGCTGTTAGAGATGTTTAATATTCATAAGCTTTCCTAGCCTTTGGCATTTAGGGGATTAAGTTGCCATAAAAAAAACCTTCAGATAGCTTCTAGAACTGTTTATTATTTAGAATTCTTTCTAACCTCCAGCAATTGGGGGATGTGTCCAACCAACACCCCTCTCCCCTCCCCATTGAAATTATTGGCTGGCTACAGCCTTGAATGTAGTACTATAGTTTCTACTAATTTATATATTTTCATTAATTATAATGTGGCCCTACAGTTTCTGCTAATTCATAGTGTTTCAGTAATTCTAATGTACCACTACAATTTCTACTAATACATATCTTTTCATTAATTATAATATAGCACTACAATTTCTATTAATGCAGTGTTGTACAGTAGGGGTGTGCGATATCCACTTTTTAAATTTGAAGCAAACCCTAATCAGATATATTAAATATTCTCTAAGTCAAATCAAGGTTCAAATAGTTTTTGTAAGTAGTTATAGTGTTGAAAAAATATTAAATTGTGCTATTTATATAACTTTATCGACTAAAACAACTTAGAAAATTTTTTATAGCAAAATTATTTGTAATAATTCATTTTATTCTGATAAATAAAGTTATAGTGTTGAAAAAAATATTAAATTGTGCTATTTATATAACTTTATCCACTAAAACAACTTGTAAAATGTTTTATTGCACAATTATCTGTAATAATTCATTTTATTCTGATAAATAAAGTTACTCTCACAACTTATAATTAAATTCAGATTGTTTCCATATAGATATTAATTTGTAATGTAGATAACAGCTCAGAATGGCAACAAGTGTCCATAAATTCACTATGTTAGCTGTCAATATTTTTATTGGCAAATCTTTGTGTTTTTCGAAGCCAGAATTTTTTTCAAAGCCATGTCAATGTGTTGAAGCTTCGCAAACCCATACTGTACAGTAATTCTAATGAATTATTATTAGCACCACGTCTTACTACCCGTTCGGCTTGTACGCACTTACGCTAATGTGTAATGGTAGGGTGATTGTGAGATGAAATGGAGGACCAACAGTTTAATGTGGAATCCGAACCACGGTGGAGGCCTGGCATTCCCCACATTCACAAGTTGTGATTAATACACGTTTTGTCAGAGGTGAAGGAAGGGTTTGGTAATCAGATAAATCTGTGCCGGGACCGAGGATTGAACCCCGGACCCCCAGCACAGAAGTCTGACACCTTAACCCTAGACCACCAGGTCACCTAGTTCTAATGTAGCACTACAATTTCCACTAATACATATTTATTTAAATACATATATGTATACATAGCCTATATAATATAATCAAAGGAAATATTGCACCAAATGGTTATTTTAAATTAAACATTGAAAGTAAGATAGAAAGGCAAGGCCTACATAATTGCCAAATGTTCAGGGTACATTAGTACCCTTCTTTAGCAAAAGAGAGTAAAACACCAAACACCTTCTATATAATACAATATAATTTTAAATATTGGTTTTAAATATACACACAATAACACAAACTGGATATTGTTCACATAAAGCTATAACCATGTGAATGGTCCGTTAAGCTGTTTTTATTTCTTTGTTATTACCAGTTCAGCATTTGAAGAAGTTGCACAGTCATTGTTTTTTTTGGTCAACCAACTAACCAGTTTAGCATTTGAAGAAGTTACAGTCACTGTGGTTTTTTTCTCAACCGACTAACCAGTTTAGTTCTAGAAGTTACACTTTCACTGTTCTGTTGTTTTTTTTTTGTCAATCGACTAATTAATTTAGCTTTAAAAGAAGTGGCAGAGTCACTGTTTTGTTGTTGTTGATGTTGTAAGCAAACTAACCAGTTTAGCTTTAGAAGAAGTGGCACAATCACTCTTTTTTTACACTCTACCCTGATCTGCCTCTAGTTCATTTCCATGAATTGTAATTGTTAGCTTTTCGAGTGTCTTTCAAGGATTTGTTTTGTTTTACTTTTAAATTCATGATTTTTTTTATCAGCAAAGTAATATATTTATGGCAGTCCTGCACCAATGGTCACGCAACAAAGGTAGGTTGGGGTTCTAATGCCAGCTAGGTATACCAAGGCAATTTTTCCTAAATTATTTTTCACACTTCCCTTCAATCAGCCGTGTACTTCTTCCAAATTTTACCTTACTCAGCCCACCCTGTTAGGGTATATATTTGGATATCCCAGATAGATAGCAATGTGCAGCGCACGTGAAAAATATTCTAGCATATTAAGAACAAATTACAATTTTCTACAAACTTCTTTAACAGTTTTTTTTGTTCAGACAGTTAACTTTATTGAGACCTCTCGCCTATAATGAACATATAAAATGTACTTATAACCATCTTTTTTTAAAAAATTCCTTAACCGCTTGGCTTATTTTAGTTTTACATTCCTCTGTATCGTTAATCACCTGAAATGATTCTATATTAAAGTTTGCTAAATCTGGAGGAGTGTCCCTACTTCTTGTGATTGGGCCCATTATCATTAGGATTATAGACGTAATTACCTTAGGTGCAACAGCTTCTATCTCTTCTTGAAATTTCTCAAAAGAAAAGGGTGCTACATCAACTCCCAATTTCTCAAGCCAATCTATGAAGCTTCTATGGTAAATTTGAATCAAATTACCATAGTGGTCAACAACTACTCCCGCTTCAGTGCTAGTATATAAAAAGAACACAAAATCTCTAATTGGAGAATCATAGCTGATAGATTGAAAGTCAATTATTTTATAATCTACAGGACTGTTTACTTCACCTGATGAATCATATTTAAACATCATATTGTTTGTCCAAAAATCATTATGAGAAATGGCAGCAAAGGGTTCTTTGGGTTTTGTTTTATTTTCATTCATGTCTTCATTCTTTATCCTTGCTTTCAATTTATCTATGTGCTTCAAACAGTCTGGAATAGCTTCCAATTGTTTAATATGTGATTCTATCATTTTATCAAATCCTTTTTTCATTTCATCATTGGGCTTGGGTCGAGCATTTTCACACACCTTTATAATGACTTCCTTGAAGACAGAAGGTTTTTTAATCTTGATGGCAATAGAAGTAGCATGGAACTTTGCTAATCGTGATGCAACCATTTCAGAGTGTTCTAAGTCCACACCAGTGATGCGATCACCACAGCGATACCCAAGAGGTGTCAGGTTTTCTATAAGAATAGCAGCTCCTTCATCTGCAAGTTGGCCAACATCTTCTTTACGACTTACTCTAGCACCATAACAATGAGGGAAAATATCCAAGTAATCCTTTTTTGAAATGTTGTTTTCTCTTTGTATTTCTTGAAACTCTTTAGACACTTTTGTGTAAACATCTATCTCTGTGCGCACGGTAACACCACAGTTGAATATTTCTCTAAGGAAGGGGGAGAGGGGAACCAGTTTAGCAACTAGATCCAGTTTCTTGTGGTCTGGGAGCAACGTCACTTCAACAGACAAGATGTTACTGCCATAGTTCTCTCCTGGCTGAGTCAACTGTTTTGTAGCTATGCTTGTCTACTCGAGTGTCTGGACCCATCTTGGCACTCAGTAACTGCTCCAGGTCCCATTTGGTCAGTAGCTCTTCTGTCTCTGCCTCTGGAAGTTTGTTTTCTAAAGCATCTGCTTCTGGCATCGTGATCTATGTCCTGTAATAGTCTAAAAACAAATATATTTTAAAAGCTATTTTTGTGAAACATTTGATAAATATATTTGTTAATCAATCTATTACTATATTCTCTGTAAGCTCTACAGTTTCAAACATTTTTATTAGCAAAGCCATAGTACCCTTGCATACACTTTCTAATACAGTTCTAAATTTTAAATATAGCTCATTTCTATGAACAATTTATTATTTATTTGCACAACCACCTAATTGAACATAGTAAAACCGGCACCAGACTGATGTCCAAATATAAATTGGGGCTTACACGGTTATGTTTTATTGGCACCAGTCGTTACTGCTCTGCTAACGTGACAATTTAAACCTCTATTTGCATGGAAATTAAAGAGTTTGCATGATATGTTTTGCTTGTACGAATATTTGAGCACTCAAATAATTCAGCACCATACGGCTAATTGTTGCACTAGCTTAACATGTGTAAAAGTTGTACTTGCATTCAGGCCCTATGCGAGGAGAGTGCAGGGGGGTATAAAAGGGGCCTGGGAATTTCCTGGGATCTCAGAAAAGGTTTACATATTATAATTAAGTATTTTATAATAAAGGAAAGTGATAAAACTAAAGAAAAAGGAAAAATTAACTATTAAGAGTAAATTTGATGAAGAAAGCCCACCTAGGGAAAGAGGAAAAATGTGGGAAGAGTCCAATGCTGCATTGGACTCTTCCCACATTTTTCCTCTTTCCCTAGGTGGGCTTTCTTCATCAAATTTACTCTTAATAGTTAATTTTTCCTTTTTATTTAGTTTTATCACTTTCCTTTATTATAAAATTATCTAGCCATTGGGCCACCTCATTTTTAAACATATTATATTGAAGGCTAACATTCACATTTCCACTGCTAGTAATATAGTTTAAGTATAATTATGTCATTCTTTTATACATAAAATTATAGATTATGTATTTTTTTAAGATTAGAACACTCTTAGCTTTGTTGTTACTGGGATTTGTGCCAAGAATATTCAAAGTTTAAACAAACATTTTCAAAGATAGTTATAAAATGCTTAATAAACCCAAATTTTATAGTTTTTATTTATTTATATATCTTTGTTCATATGAGAAGGCATTCTTGCCCATCTTAAATATATTAAAATGCATATATATATATATATATAAAATGAATAATATGAATATAATAAATGTGTGTGTGGGAGGGAGGTGTATAATGTATCAAAAACAAATTTGCTTTGTAGTTATCGTATTACATATACATAGATACAATTTGATAAGACCATTTTTGGTAAATAAAATGACGAGAAAACATCAAACATCATAACAGATTTTTACAAACAAGTGCTCATTTTAAAGGTTAAGAGCACAGGATGTTGGCAATATGATTATATTCCAATGAAAAAACAATTTTCCTAGTGAATTTACAGAGTTTTCCTTTGTGCAAAGTGACTCATCTTTATAAAAGTAATAACTCATTGCTTACTTAGGTGATATAGTACAACAAATAGATATAGATCTGTGAGAGGGGTCGTTTTAAAGGTTCTAATTGTGTTTTGTAAGGTTCTAATTGTGTTTTGTAAAGGGAGAAATTATACGTTTTGCTTAAAATTAAACACCTAAAGCTCTAGATCTATTAAAGTTGATAGTCTTAGAAGAGTAAACCCTTAACTATAATAATGAATTAAGTACCAACGTTATTATATTTGATAGTTACGATTATAGGTGCATCTAAATATAATTTTCTTTAAATGGAAAAATGACACATGGACACGGGAATCGAACCCAGGACCTTTGGCTTACTATACCAATGCTATAACCACCGAGTTATCTAGGAATTATCCTATACCCAGGGTCATTCTTCATTCATATTTTAAGGTAGAGTATGTGATGGACGTGCATAAATCGTCAGCTGCATATGTGTGATCAATTAAGATCACAAGCTATCAGATAACACAGGGACCTTTGACTCGGCAAGTCTTTATGCTGCCAAATGTACAGTTACAAATGTACGAGTGCACATATCATGATCAATTAAATAGCAAAGCTATTATATTTGTTAGTTATGATTATAGCCGTATATAAATATCATACTTTTTAATTTGAAAGATAGCAGCTGGACATAGGAATATAGACCAGGACCTTTGGTTTCGTATACCAATACTTCAACCAGTGAGCTATCTAGGAATCATCCTGTGCCCAGGGTCTTTTTTCACTCATATTTTAAGGCAGAGTCTGTAATGGATGTGCGGAAATTGTTGGCTACATATTTGATTTCTGTGTCCGGGTATCATTTTTCAATTTATAGAATATATTTAGATGCGGCTAAAGCTGTAATTACCAAATATAATAGCTTAGCTATTCAATCCATCATGATATGCGCATTCATATAGTTGTAATTGTACTCTTGACAGCATAAATCCTAACCGAGTTGATGGTGGCTGTGTTATCTAATAGCTCATGATATTAATTGATCACAGATATGTAGCTGACGATTTCCACCAGTCTATTACAGACATGGGACTATCCCTGGATAGCTCAGTGGGTAGAGCATCGGCATGATAAGCAAAAGGTCCTGGGGTGTCATTTTTCAATCTAGAGAATACTTTAATTAAAAAGTCAAGTGAGGCCTCATTCTCTAGAACTTTTCCCAATAAAAAGTTGTGAATACATCCTAACGCAATAGTTTGTAGACATGGCTTCAATGTTTTACTTGTAATTTTGCTTACAATTATTATAACACATATATACACCTCAATTTTAATGGTATCATTTTCTTTTTACATTTGTCAACATACTTTATCTAACTAACCATTTTAGATCTTTCTCATTATTAAGGACAAGATACAACTATTTAATGCATCATGATTAAAAGTTAAATAAACCACCTTGACAGAGGTACCCTTTTAAATATTAGTAATATTTTGATAGGAGATTGATCATAATTGTGAAGATTAATATTAACAAAGATATATTCAACTGTAATAATTATATCATTAACAAAGATATATTTAACTGTAATAATTATTTCATTCAAACACACAGAAACTATTTTCTTGACTATTATTTATTCTGCATTATTGAAAGAGATTAAGCAAATTATGTGTTGATAATTAATTTCAAAGTTATACACACCTTTTAAATTATTGTGTGGTGATGATGAAGGTTGCTTCTATTGTAA
The DNA here is from genome assembly GCA_902151425.1 of Timema shepardi. Lineage (NCBI taxonomy): Eukaryota > Metazoa > Arthropoda > Insecta > Phasmatodea > Timematidae > Timema > Timema shepardi. Next base: position 65,997 of record CABFVX010003884.1, on the reverse strand, counting down.
CACAAACTCAGATAATATGATCACGATTTTTTGTTGTTTTTTGTTGGGGCTTCAGTTTTTCATTATCAACTGCAGTGTACGTTTGCTCTGACTGAACAGTTGAGTGATCTTTTTTATGGTGTTTTATCCACTAATAAACAATCGTATATGAATTAAATATAAGTTTCATAATTTTACAAAAAAGTCTTGAGTACTCTACTGACAATAAAGATTGCACTATCAGAAAACCTTATCTATCTTTGACAAGGTCACTATGATTGGTAGATAAGAAAATTATATTCACAGTTAATCATTCATATACAAATTAAATACAAGTTTAATCATATTAGAATGACTAAGTCTCAAGTACTTTACTGGCAATACAGATGGCAAGATCACAAAACCTTAGTTATCTTTCACAAGGTCACTTTACTTGGTAGATAAAAACTAGTAAAGTTATGGCTGATGAGAACAATGATTAAAGAGAGGAAAGATAAGGTTGTAATGTTATTTTTTGTTTCAAGCAGAAAATTATTGGTATATTTGCTGGACAGTGTAAGATCATTAATACAGAGAGGAATGGGAAAATAATGTCTATTGCATGAATCTAGCCTAGCTCTAAGGGATATGGTAAATATCATGTGTGTTGCCCTTGACGTTTCTACTGTTGCTCTATCACTAGGTTCATAGGGCATATTTGGATTTGTTACTTAAGACCAATGCACCAGAAGACAGATCACAGGGTCCACTAAATGGACTGAGACATCACTCAGGAATTTGTGGGTCACTGGATTTTAACATCAAAACCCAATTTTCCTGTAATTACACTGGCTTTATTTTTAGTTTGAGGAATTTAGTAAGCCATATGGTCACTTACTTAAAATTATTATTATTATTATTATTATTATTATTATTATTATTATTATTATTATTAGCACCGCGTCTTACTACCCGTTCGGGTTATACACACTTACGCTAATGTGTAATGGTAGGGTGATTGTGAGATGAATTGGAGGACCTACAGTTTAACGTGGAATCTGAACCACAGTGGAGGCATGGCATTCCCCCCATTCACAAGATGTCTTGTCAGAGGTGAAGGAAGGGTTTGGTAATCAGATAAATCTGTGCCGGGACCGAGTATTGAACCCCGGCCGCCAGCACAGAAGTCTGACACCTTACCCCTAAACCGCCAGGTCACCCACTTACTTAAAAGGTTGTGTCATATCTGTAAGCTTATATTTTTGCTTATTCCTTACGTGACAGTTTATGCTGCCAGAAAGCATCACTCCACATAAAATTTGTTTCATAGAAGGTTGTATTTGGACGAGGGTTATCAAAGTACATTTTTGAAGGTTATTTAAATCCAATATAATTTAGTGTCACACTCATGGAGGAACCTCCGATGGAAGGCAATTAAAGCCAACTTTTTTTTTCTGTATTTTTGTTCAGATAAATTTGGGTATGGATTGTAGGTAATAGTGCTTATATGTTTTATTGATTAAAACCCATATTTTTTCAAACTAATAAAGATAAATTTACTCCCACTGTCTGAGACATTACTGCAGAGGGTACCAACAATTTTTATTTTACAAACCAAGCTGCATATAGTAGACTCAAATATGATGCTTCTCAATTGAATAAACCATATAAATTTGAATAACACTGTAATACTATGGATTAATGACGCCACACTTTTGGGCGTCAATTTTAACACTATGTGATCAATGAAGCTGCGCTTTGGGCATCAATTGTAATACTATGGAATCAATCACTGATATAATAATGCTGTGATGATTTATAGATTGTCTAAAGCTTCGTGATCGAGCGCCTATCATCACTGTACGGAAAAGATACCGTTTAACCAGCTGTCTATAGCTCCGTGTTCGAGCACTAATTAAATCAGTATATTAATAAAATTTAATAAAGAGAACTGTTGATGACTGTTTTTTCACACACGGTTTATTTAAATGACAGTTGTTAGTTACATATACATATTTCAATTAAATGTTTTATATCACTGCACACTTGTGATATGAATGTAAGTTATTTTAAACTGTTACTGCCAGTGTGTGGCTCTGACTGACTTGTGCGTGGGCGGGAGCTGTACCGGAGCTGCCTTAAACATACGCACAATGGTTTATATATAACATACCCCTTGCCTTTCTCTTCCCTTTTCAAGAGTGTAAAATTCAACTAATAGAAAGAGTCCTGGCGACAGGTTTTGTGAAGAGTAGCTTATTATTGGTATAGAGAAATGGCGTATTTTGAAAAAATACTGCGGAGTTGTTCTTTTAACAGGAAAGATGGTATTAAAAATATATTTTAGTGGTGAAATCCTTTTCCCATTGTTTCTGAGAAGCGCGTGTTTCTTCATGGATGAATCTTAAAAGGATACTCTACATATTTTACTTTAAATAAAAATTACCTTCATCCATGACTTTTTACATAATTTAGATTAATCCAAACCAATATCATCATTACAACCCATTCAATAGAGTTATTACATATATTTATAAATTTATGGAATAGTCCAAAAAATCAATGAATAATGGCTACAAAGGGAATATGGCCATCTTCAGGTGAAGGGAGTTTCCTAGAAACTGATGACAGCTGTAATCAGTAGTAGCGGCTGACTGTGATGGGTGATCTTGCACTAGTTCTTCTAATATTGAGTGAGGTTGGTTTCGTATTGACTGCTCAATTTTACTGCAAAATATTTGTCATAAGCTATTTGGGAAAAATCATCCTTAGTAAACCTGGCCAGGATTTGAACCTCAACCTCCTCTTTAGCAGCAAAACAGGTAAAATAAGCTTGACATTTAAACTGAGTTCTAACAGTGCAGGTTGTGTTGCACAGAGAATGATGAAAAGGGAGGTAGAAGAAGATGAAAAAGCAATTAAGATGGATAAGATGTATCCTACTTTTTTGACCCTGGCCAAAAATATTACAAACTTTTGTTCTAAAATAATAATAATAATAGTATTGTATGGTTAAACCCTCCAAAAACTTCAATAAAAATGCTCAAGTGTTTTTATAACAGTTTGAATACTAATAAAGGCCAAAACAGTGTGTTATCGCCAATACCATTGTGCGATAACTGTTTGGGAACCTCCCCGCTATTAGGCCATGGGGGATTTGTGATAACTGATAATATTGAATCAAGATTTAATGAAAGGAGGTAGGAACGCAAATCTTACACTAATAGTGACTAGAAGGTTTCACACATAAAACATTTTTAACTGTATGGTTTGGGATTGTTTCTTTGTTTACGTGGCATAATAAGTTTGGAAACCTATATTCAAGAGCAGCTTGTCTGGACAAGGCACAATGATACATGCCTCTCTTAAAACTAATAATTTAATAATATTTTTACTATAGACGTGGTTTTAAGTGGAGACATTATCATCTCTTGAGTTCATATACATGTGATTCAGTTTGTTTTTGCACCCACCTAGACATAAACCAGATGTGTTTGACCAGCCACAAATCCTGGGAGTGCAGGAGAATTTGGTGAGAGGAAATACAGGCAATGATAAGGCATATGAGACAGAGTTGTGTTTGTCCTTGCTGGTGCATATGTGTAGTGCAACGTGTATTCGTGAGAGTACAGAACTGAAAAAAATCACCCACTCTTCCCAAATAGCTACAAATGTACCTCCCTCCCACCCACCTCAGTAGTTACACAGTTTAAAGTGCCAAGTTTATAATAAACTGGTTTGCCACTGGCAGAAAGGCCAGAGTTAGAATTTAAGTCAGGTGCGATGGGGTTTATTTTACCACCCAACTCTAAGCTAAAGTGGATGCATTTCCTATAAATTTACTCCTCTTCCTATGTCATAGGTAATCAATTAGATAACCTTGGTGTTTAAGCATATGAACTAAAATAATGAAACACCACTGTTAAGGATTTGCCCCACCAGCAAATATTGCCACCAGCCGCTACTGCCTATTATAATGTGTTGATATCTTTATACTTATTATTCACATAATTGGCACACATAAAAGTAATAAGAAACCTTTCAGGTAATTTATAAAAATATGTATAACAGCTTGCAGGTTATAAAATGACATTTTTCTTTGGTAAAAATATTTAAATTTTGCTAACAAATAACAAAATAATGTTAACAAAAAAAGGTATGGAAATTATATCTTTACTAAATACTGGCCATATTAAAACAATGCACACACGCACGCACGCACACACACACACACACACACACACACACACACACACATTGTATGTTAATTTTATATTTGTGCTGTCCACAAATGAAATGTAGTGGGTAATGATTAAAAAAAAAAACTTATTTGTGTGTGTAGAACAAATTACATACACACATAATTTAATAATGAACTTCTTAATCATCATAATATCCACTTTGTTTTAGTAAGATTAAGAATAAACAATTTGATAATTTTGTTTGTATCTTTATAGTAAGTGCAAAAATAGTTAAGCTGTTCAATGGAGCATCCAAAATGTTATGGATGTTTTCAAAACTACTATATATCTGTAAAATATCAGGCGCTTCAGCTTTATTAAATATAGTTTAAATTTATATAATGGTTTTTACAGGTTTCAAAAAAACAAGTGATATCATTAATGCCTGCGAATGATATTATATTCTGGTATCTCATCAGCTTTTGCATCTCACCAATAATAAATATGACCCAGCTAAGACTAAAACCAATATATCTCAGACAGGGCCGTAGCTAGAGTAATTGGCGCCCGGGGCAAACAGTAACATTGGCGCCCCCTCACCGCAGCCACCCCATTTCCGCCCAGTCATAACGGAGCAGTTGATGGTGTCATCGTATTGTATACCTGTTTCAGATGTAATACAATAGCTGTATAACAAAAATCTTGCTATTACTAATGTGTCTTGCAATTATTGTCCCGGTTATAATTTGCTAATTCTCTTAAATAGTAACAAAAAAAAAATTCAGTAAATATTTATTATAATTTAATATTCTTTTTATTAAAAATTAACTAATATGGATAATCTTATTCAATAGTCTGTGCTGATTATATGAGCTTAAATACATACTGTAGTAAATAAAAAAATTGTAAATAGTTTGAATTGAATGAAGAATACTTTTTGTTTATTATTAATTGCTAGCTCAATTACTTATGAAAAATGTAGAAGTAACATTATTGTTAAAATATTAACATAATTATTTTATACTTACAGTTTCACCTTTCTAGCTTTAACAGCAGCAAAATCATTGACTATTTCATCGTAATTAATATTTTTAGCAACATCTTTTTCTATTGATAGAATTGCCAAGTGTGTTAACCTGTCTTGACCCATTGATGACCTTAAGTAATTTTTTATTATTTTCAGCTTACTAAAACCTCGTTCACCAGATGCATTAGTAACTGGCAATGTTAAAAATAATCTGAAAGCAATTACTAAGTTTGGATAAGATGTGGCTATAGACATTTTGTGGATTAAATTTAATAGGTCAAGAGACGTTGCTTTTGAAAGATCCTTACTTTTTTCAAATAAAGAACTGGCCTGAAACTTAAAACTAGCTATTTCCCCCTCTATTTCAGAAGTATCCAGATCCTTATCATATTTATTTGCTAAGCGTTTTGCATTAGCTTTTAAATTTTCTACAGTCATAGAATGCAAGGACTTGCCCGTTAAAAAATTAAAGTCATCCAACACTTCACTAAAACATTTAAAACGCCATTCCATTTGTTCTAAGACTTTGTCCAAAATAACATGAAAGTCCATACTGAACCTTTGCTTTCCTGTCAAAACAGTGTCCTTACTTTCTTCCAAAGTTAGTCTTTTCCTCTTCTTTACTCTTTTCTCCTCGAAAAAGCAGTCAATTTCAAGAGATGTTGCAGCACATATGTTCGATGCTTCATCCAGTATAACATCAATCCCTGTGTCTCGGATATCTTGTAAGGCATCTTTCAATCCAGTCAAGTGACTAACTGCACGGTCCACGGTCATATCTTTGTGCTGTAGCTGTTCATTCACGCGGGAGATCTGATTTAGTATTTTGTCCCACATAACAGAGTAACAAACAAACTTAAAATTAATTTGTTTAAGAAGACTTTTAACCACTGATAAACAGTCATGGAATTGAGGGTTGTTAGAAATTTCCTCTAAGGCCTCGACGACTTTATCAAGCTGTGAATAAAGTGCATGAACAGCAGAATATTTGGATGCCCATCTTGTATCACAGTGACGCTTGAGAGTGGTAGAAAGTTTGTTGGATAATATTTCCCATCTTTTGACACTGAAAGCAAACAATTTGTACAGTTCTTGTACTGTTCCAAAAAATGTGATAGCATCTGGAGAAACTCCAGCAGCGTGAACACCAACCAAATTCAATGAATGAGCAGCACATGGCATAAAACGTGCATGGCTGTTAATTGTTTGTATACGGGCCTGGACTCCTGAATACTTCCCAGCCATATTTGAACCATTATCGTATGTTTGCCCTCGGCAATTTTGAATATCAAGTTCATCGGCTTCTACTTTTTGTAGAATCTCTTCAGTTAAACCAGCTCCAGTCGTTTTACTAGTTTTTATGAAATCAATAAAACTTTCTTCAATAGAGCAAACACCCTCTGAAACTTTCACGTACCTAATAATCTGGCACATTTGTTCATGATGGGCTACATCTGGTGTACAATCAAATGAAATTGAGAAATATTTTGCCTCTCTGATGTATTTTAATATTTCTTGGCGTACAGTGTCACCTATTAAATTGATGAACTCGTTTTGAATTGTTGGAGAAAAGTAATTTGTAATTCCTTTTTTTTCTTTGCTTAAGGTAATATGCTCTTTTAGCTGTTTATCATAATGAGAAACAAACTCTAGCAAATTTAAAAAAATACCACAATTATTGGCATCGCGTATATTTGTACTTGAACCTCGAAAAGCCAAGTTGTTGACTGCACAAAACAAAATACAATCAACAATAATTTTGAGAATGTGCCGCCATTTCTCTTTTTCTTTTATGATAATTTCCTGTAGTTCAGTATCAATTGTACTGCCCTCTTTAATCCTTTTTTCAAAGTTTTTCCATGTAACATAGCATTCACGGTGTTCTACAGAATTTTCATGCTCTGGAATTCGAGGGTGTAATTTTTTCCAGTCAGAAAATCCTACTTTTGGATTTGCCAAGCATGAATTAGAATGCTTTCCAAATAGCATGCAGGGAAAACAGTAAATAGATTTTTTCTCTTCACTGTAAATTAGCCAGTTTCGCTCTACACTTTCTCCGTTCAAAAGTTTTTTATGGAACCAACTTCCCGTAAAATGCCTTTTTTCTGAATTAATTGATAAAAGAAAATTACCGGTTTTATTTTGTTCTGGACCATGTTCAACTAATAAGCTTCTCATATGGTCATTCAAATCAGACCATGTTGTGGGATCATTAAAATTTAGTTGAATTTTGGTTGGTTCTTTTTCCAAATCCTGTTCCTGTACATCTTCATAAGGAGTAAATGTTGGAAAGGACTGGTTAAGATTTGTTCTAGAACCCTCTGAATGTACATTTACACTACCAGTTACATGCTTAGTTACTTTAGTAAAGTTTTCATTTTCTAAAAATGTTGATGTAGATGGCCTACTTTCAATACCTTGCTGTAGTGGTAGCGCAGCGGTTGAAGGATCCACCTTCTTTACCCAACCCAGTTTTTGCCACTGCTTGGCTTGGACTATGTTATCAGCCTCTTGTTGTTTTTTCCGTTTTCTGCCTTGTGCTCCCGACAACTTTGTAGGCCCCATTTCGACACACACACACACATACACACACACACACACACACGTGGCACAGTGTAATAATTCACACGCAAATTAATCAATAAAGTCATACAAATTTACAAACAATGCTAATCAAATAAATGTCATTTACAGTGTCACGGCAACGAGCAAATTTCACATTTAAAATTTATACTGTCACACGCTTCTCAGATAAATGTTAATTACGTTCCGTTCCCCGTTCGGGCCGTTCTCTGCACGGCTCCTTTCACGTTCGGTCGTTTTACTTCCGCCCCTGCTGCCCTCCCTTGGCACGAAACACTGCGCGTACCGCACACTAACTGTTCACTGGTAACTTGTCTTACCTGCTACCCCCCTTCGCAGGTGCCAAAACAAAGAGACCACATTCCTAAGCAGACAGTCAAGTTACAGCCCCTAATTACTTCCGCTTGGCTATCTCCCCCTCGCTTGGAATGTTTGTCCTTCGTCCGTCACATATTCATAGTAGATTTTATTGTCAGTGTCACCCAAGACAAATCTATACAAACATTTTGTGTTCGAATGATGGAAGTTTCATCAAGTCACCATTTTTATTCTTAAAGGAGAATTGTATACGTCTTTTTAACTGCGCGTTCGAATAAATTTCGCAATCTTACATTTTATATTTTTAAAATCTACATCTTGATGGCGCCCCTTGAGCCCGGCGCGGCTGCCCCTGCTGCCCCCCCCTTGCTACGGCCCTGATCTCAGAGCTAGTTTCTCATCATCCAAAGTGAGACTTTAAAACAACCTTAAAAATGGCCAAAGTAATCAAAAGTTATTTTATAATTTTCTCCTTAGTCTTCCATTCGTATAACATTTGAACTATTTTATTTATTTGGTTACAAGATATCCCCAAATTTTTAACTTTACAAGGAATGCTCTTTTTTTTTAACTTTGTGCTCAAATGAAAGTTGACTTTGTGTTTCTAACTGGCATTAAAAAATTGGATAATGTATACAGGACTTTAAATATAAGCATGGTTTGCGGTAAGTTAAGATTGTTTGTAAGAAATACACTTGCTATCTCCTGCAGAACCAAACGATTACTCATCCTACAGCAATTATTGTCACACCATTGTAATTGATAATACTAAAATATTTAAATGGCAGTGTTGTGTGTAACAATTTGAAGGAGAGATTGAAATGATTGCTACAGTTTCCTTACTTTATATTTTCTAATACATATTAACAACTTAGCATATGTTTATTGTTCAAATTTTAATAAAATGTCGTATGTTTGTTCATACAACAAAGTTTAAAATGGCTCTCTTAAGCTGAAATTTATAATTTTTTTTTTGTGTAAAACTAACTAACTCTCAGGCTTTAAGAAACTAAAAATTTAATGGCCGCCATAACATAGGCTCATCATTCAAGCTTACCCTGAAACATCTCCATCCAATCCCCTACCTGTTACCTCCTTTAAATCCATTTTCACACTATCCCCACATCAACTTCTCGTCCTAACAAGGAGTATTTTATCTTAAACCTGACTAAATTGATGTGCACATCTGTCATCACCCATATCCGCCACATGACTACCGCACATCAGCTTATGCGCCTTTATTATCCTTATGTCATAGCTTGCAGCCTTTGGTAATCGAGAGTATGCAAGGATGATGAACGTCTGAGCATTCAAACTGTCAATTGTTCTAAATCAGCAGTTATGCATGCACACCAGGCTATGTTTTAAACATAAAGATTGTTTTACCGATTAGCATAACATAGTGTATTGACATAGAGAGTAACTCGGTGGTAAAACACCTCGTATGGTGATATGTAAAAGTGTGCTTTAGACTTTTTTTTAAAAAGGAGGTGAGGGGCAGGAAGTATGCCAGTTGTTAAGAGGCTACTTCGAAATGCTCAGCAACCAAGTTACAGTAACTTATGAGGAGAATAGCCTACAGCTGGAATCCAGTCTCTGTTCACTACGGGGGAAACCCCAAACCATATTGGAAATTTGAGCTGGATAACAACCGTGCAACGCCAGGCGGCCATGTGTTTGACACTAGTCTACAGACAAAGAAATTACAGATACACAGCCTTACGGGAGATTTGTTGCGCTCCTCAAGTCAGGTAGAACTTAAAATATCCAGTGATAACAGCACTTCCAAGTGAGAATTCTTTAAAACAATTCACTTGCAAAATGTTCCTCGTGAGAAAGACAAGCTAAGAGCTGCCATCTCTCCAAGTACAATAGTCCAGGTAGCGGTAGTCCCTTAGCCCCGCCTCACCCCCCTTTCATTGCCCAAAACTTTTCAAACAATTGAGAGTGTTGGAACCAAATATACAATGCCAGTGCTTCTACAGTTTAAAGTTAAGTGACACGAGTCTTGGAAATGCACTTGTAAATGAATTATTAAATATTTTGTGACCAGCTTCTGCGGTCACCATTCTTTAGGATTCACTTCTTCGTTAGACTGGAGTGCAAATAACTGGGGTATCAGTGTTCGAATCCCGATCGAGTGTACTGAGAGTGTTTTTTCCTAATATGCTTATAATTCTCCTTCAACGCAAATACGGACACATTTCCCAAACATATTCCCTTCCTCATTCCTTATCCTTTGGATTAAATACGCGGATTGCTGTAGTGAGAAGTAAGACATAGTGGGCAAAATATATCAGTAATTAAAATTAAATACCTAACTTGTAAAGGTTGCATTTATTTTTACAATTTCTTGTCAAATTAATATAAACAAAATACACAAGTGATATGCTACTTTATTAACAAAAAAACCAGTTAAAAGCTTGGAAAATACAATGGAAAGAGTTTCCTAAATATATATTTGGTATCGATAATACCCCCTTATTTTAAACACTGGAATGATTATATTCAACATTATCTTATACTAATACCCGTCTAGGTGGTATAGTTAGCTAACGCACTAGTTTCATGTTGAGCTAGACTGCCGAGGATGGGAAGACCGAGGTTAGAATCTCGCTCAGTTGAACTGGGGTGGTTTTCCCTAAATGGTTTTCCACTCTCCCTCCACGCAAATGTTTCTTCATGTCCTCTATATACAACCTTCTCAAATCCTAACCTATAAGCGTATTTAGTACTTAAGCGTATAACTCGAAAGGGTACTAAGTTTCAGTATTATTATTTAATATTAATGTGCAATGAAAGTTATCTTCCTAAATGCGCGTTAGGATTGCACAACAAAAAGCTCATAATATTTTGTCCAATGACACTTGTCCAACACCTTCTCATGTCTGTATGGAAAATTAAATATCTTTTATTATTTTAGTAAAGAGGAATAGAAATAGATATTAAAAAAACACTGAAAACTCTTTCAGTATAAGATTATTTTACTATAATGTAACAATATTTTCACACAATTAATAATTGCAGATTTTATTAAAAAATAAATATTTATATCACAATAAAAGAGTTTAGTAAAGTTAATAAAATTGTTGACAATACAAAGTAAATGAAAAAAATACTCTTTAACTTTACCCAATCACAGCTATAGTTATTAAGTGTTTGGTATTAAAATTATCTACTAAAGTAAAGAAAATAAATTGTGATTATGTATTTTGGATAGGTTTGAAACTAAAATTATAATCAATATCATTAAAAAATCAATACATTAATAATACAGAAATAAGATTTAACAGAAATTTGATTAAAATATGTGTCAAACTAATTTGAAAATTGATATATTTCATAATATTCTGGTCTCTTTGATTTCGAAATGTACTTAATCGAGATTTGACGTATTTAGCTATAACATCCTTACTTTATTGGTCCAGCTGTCATAATTTTGAAAGTTCCTTCGTTCCTAAGCTAACCATGACAATCACAACTCAGTTATTGCAATTAATAAATAAAACATCTTAGAAGGATAATATTACCTAGTTTACAATCTGAGTGCACAAACGAGCGCAATCGCAGGGCGGCTGTCATACTCCAATGACAATGCAAATTTTACCTAAGCACGATCATAAATTAATTGACTCTTTTACAGACACATATTAAGTGTGAGCATCATTATTATCCAAAGAGAATCATGGTCATCAAGTTATGTCTCCTGAATTGGTTTATTTCAATTGTTATGTCGCTCCTAGATATGCGATAACAGCTATGTATTTGTAAATCTAATGCATCCACTTTAAGATAGTCTTTAGCTTGTGTGTTGATTTACTTTTAGTATAAACTTTCTTCCTCTGCCTTTACAAATTTAATGTTCCAAATGTCCTACGTCAGCCCAATTTTTATAAAAAGAGCCTTTTATAAAATAGATTTTTTGTGTGTTCAACATCAATAACATTTTCTATTTTGTTAGCATTGTACCTTAATAATCGTTCGAGTTATACGCTCATGTACTACTAATTACGCTATGGTGTTAGGGATGAGGGAGGTTTAATTAGTGTATAGTGTACCCGCATTTGGAACATATTGAGTTTTTATCGCTTAGGAAATTTTAGAGGCCCCTCCAATTTCCCAGCAGTAAATTTTCGAATTCCAAACTTTCTAACTTTTATGGTTATATGTTTTATCAAATTGACAAATTTAAATTTACTTTCATGCATAAAAGTATATTTTCTTTGGAAAGATGGCAATTTACTCTCATTTACAAAGCCCTCTGTCTCCCTAACCCTCCTTAGCTTCCACAATTCTAATTTGAAATTTTAAGACTTATCTGGTTATTTTATATGATATTTTCCATGGCTACCAAATGTCAGCCTAACCACATTGTAAAGAATGTTATATTTTGGTTGTATATATTTTAAGCGCTACCATTTCCTGGGCTTCAATTTTGAAATTCCACTTGTTCAAGAATGTAGGAAACGCAAGAAAATGACAATTTTTTACATTTTTTTAATAATTTTTTTTTGCCAAAAAATAAATATCGCTCCAGTAGAAATATATAGTTTAATTTTCTTCACTTGGTGATACAAACAGTTGTTAGAAAATTTGTCATGAGCATAGCGGCATTAGATAAGATTTTTAAAATGATTTAACGTGAACAATGTATCCCTGTCTAGCTACACGAACCTGTTTTATTACTAAATTACATGGCGAAATTTCAAACTTATTTCTCTACAAAAATTGTAATTATATAGCTTTGTAAATATTTTGAGGGGACCTTCACTCCCTATTTTCCAAGCCTTCATTTTGAAATGTAATAATTCAGGCCTTGGTACTGTTTGAGTTGGTCTTTAAGCCCACCTGAGTTAGGTCAATCATCTAACACTTAGAGAAGTGGTTTAGTCTTTTATGTTTTAAAAATTTGAGACCCCCTATATCACCAGCCTCCTTAGAAATAACTAATATTTAAAATGTATTTGTGGTTATTTGAAGTTATCCCTCTACATTCCTGACAAATTTAAATTTTCTA
>CABFVX010003884.1:0-51787 GCA_902151425.1 Timema shepardi | reverse complement strand
CTAACCCACATCATTTATTGTCTCTACAGGCAAAATTGGCCCTGTAGTTTGGCATTTTAAGCAATAATGTCTCATTCCCGTATATCCACACTCGCATTAATATTATTAAATCAATATTTAGTTTAATATAAGAGAGAAAACATAATAAATCCTTATATTTGGGCTTTATACTTCTAACATTTAGATATATTATTTTTAAATAGCAGTTGAAATGGACTATTTGGTTGAAATTAACTTTAGATAAATGTTTTCAATAGATGATTCTTCTATGATATTAGTTTTGGTATCTAAGTGAGAAATAATGTTTCAATAAAGCTGAAACTACAAACAAGTTTATAAGTTGTATAATACTAACTTGTGTCTATATTATTAAGGCTAATAATTAGCCTCAATACATAAATGGTATGGTGTACCAATTAGACTTTTTCTTTACTTTGTCTAAAAATGGAAATATTTACTCAAAACTTTTAATATTTGTGAAACCAGATAATATACATTTTTTGCAGAAACATGATGGAAAAAATGAGCATTACATTCCACCAAGAGGCATAAATGAAAGAAACGTGTTGTTCATTATTCATAGTTTACAGATTTTACATATTTTAATCAAAAAGCATAATAATAAACTCCCTTTTCTGAGACCTGCATTAAAAATTTTTTTTGCCAATGGCTTGGAAGCTGGGGATCTTTCAACAATTACGTAAGGATTTTTTGGGTGGGAGTGATCAGTAATTTCTTAGGTTTTTGTGGGGGTGGGCAGATTCCATAATTTTATAAATGTTTATGGTTAAACAAAATCTAAAAAAAAACACTTTTACAGACGCACAGTCAAAAAGGTTGCACCTAGCGACGACGGATGGCGCTGAAGCATAGCCTATAGACGTACACAACTATACTTAACTATAAAATGTCATTTATTTATGTTGTTTTAAATCTAATTTTACTGTGATAAATACTTTATAATTTCTAATCACGAATCCTTTTGTCTAAAATAATATAATTTACCAAATTGTAAGAATATTTTGTAATATCAGTCAGGGGAAAGGAGGGAAAGAGAAATCTTACAATTTATTAAGTAGGGAGATTTGGGGAGTTCGAGGGGTCAAAATAATGAAAAAAATCATGACGTAATTTATGAACAGCCCCCTATTGGTTTTATAAAAATATATTTCAAGTAAAGGTTTTTTTTTAATTTTAATTTTGTTACAACCTTACAATATTGAGTTATTTCGTGTCTCAAATACTTGCAAATATATGATTAAAATGGGCAATATCTGTTTATGTAAGTTACCCTTAAAATTATGTTCATAGGATGATTAGTTTATAATGATAAACATTGCCCAGATACGAAATTTAATAAAAATCGTTACTGTGGATTTAGAGATTGCTTGTTTTCCCTCTTTTTTACCTTTAGTAAAATACCATCAATTTTAGGGTAATATATCTAATTCTCAAAACTCCTCGAGGGAACCTTATAAAACCATATATACCAAGTTTTCGCCTGATCAGTAAAATGATGTCGGCTTTAGTTCTGGATGTAGACACAAAAGCAGACGGTATCGCAAACCAACACCGTTTAGGGGGGGGTTGACAATTATCAACATTTGGATTTTTCTTACGAGCAAAGTACTTTTCTTTTCAAGGTGTCGAGAGAAAGTAAAATGTGTATATTTACGTAAAGATGAGCACAAAGCATAGTCTTATACGCTTCAATGGTGCAAACACATTCCTATACATTCTTAAAACTACTTTCATTAAAGGTTCAATGACATTAAAGAGTAAAATAATCACAATTTAAGATGCAAAAAGTAGCAAATATTACATTGGCCACTTATGTAGGTTTTTGAGTTTATACAGTCATAATGTCCCATTATTTGACTATTGTATTTATTTTTAACCTATCAACTATAGTTCTATAGTTTTATGAGGTGTTTAGTCAGAAACCGATGCAGATTTGAGCTTTTACACACTTTAACAACTAAAGTGTTTTATTGAAACATACCCACTATCCAAGCCTACTATTTGAAAACCAAAGTTGTTAACTTAAAGCTTAAGCCAAACAGCTGGTTCTGTTTGTAAAACAATCACAATCATTCAATATTTTTACTTATATATCCTTACATTATTTCAATGTTTCAAAATGGAACACGCTACAAATATTTTTGAGACCAGAGTCTAGATTCATAGAAATATGTCAAAATACAGTTAATTTATTACATTTAATTGGGATCAAAATCAGCTTAAAGTCACAAGTATTCAACTCTCCAAAGTTCACTCAACGAGATGAGACTCTTGGTGTAAAATGTTCCATATTTTCTGCGTCAGTTTCCCTAAACATTAAATATTCTCCTTTGCAGTCCATAGCAAGTGATTGTGGATTCTAACTTTAAAGAGGTGGCTTTGTGCAAAATAATTTGTGATTTTTGCATTGTTTAAACCAATGAGGCTATATTATCCTTCTTTTCTTCAATGACTTTCCTAACGTTATATGCACAATACCTTCTTTGTGTTGCACATAAGGAAATTGCTCAATAAATGTTTCTAGGATATGTGTGTGAACATATATGTAGGGGATTTGAGATGCCTTAAGTCATCATGCCCCTTATTGAGATATGCTCTATGAAAAATTTAATAATCACGCCATGACTCCATGTTGGCATCACACTTTGTGTATATTTTCATGCAGAGTTTACAGTGAAATTTTCATTCTATCTTGTATGCAAGATAGCAAGCAAATTTAAAAGATCAAACGGTAAAACCAATAGGTATATAATCTTAATTTGTGATGATAAAAAACGTTAAAATTGTATGTGTATGGTTTCATACTCGTTAGCTCCTATTTAAAAACCATTCATTTAATAACAAAATATGTTAAATAGTAAATCATTTTGAGATACCTCTTTATTTTGTATCTCACGTATAAAAATAATATCTATGTAGCCAACAATCAGTTTACCCTGAAAGGTGACAGAAATAATTTAATGGACTAAAATAGCCTACAGACATATTTTATAAGCCACAGTGTCACACCATAGTTTATGATAATAAACGGAAGTGTTTGTGTGTGATGATAGCCAAATCTACAGCACACGGAGATCTGCAATTTTTAACATAGGTGGACAGAAGTTGGTCCGATTGCACCTTGAAGCAGGATTTTTAGATTTTCAATTACGTTTCAGAGATACGAGTACCATGGGAGGGGGGGTGGGGGGATGTCTATATAATTCTTATGCCACAAGGGGTTACGGACAATGCCGTGCAGGATTGCTAGTAATTCATAAAAGAAAGCTTGCTAACTTTTAAGATAAGTAAAGTGTAGGGTACTCGTATATAATATGTTGAATAATTGCTTCAATAAACTGTACATAATTTTATCTATACGTATGGGCCCTATATGATTAATTAAAATTTCGAACTGATTTAACTTTTATTATCAGAGAGAACTCCCTTTCAAGGTCGAATGCTAAGGCAAGATTCACAAACAAACAAACACAAACATCGAGACATAGCTGACCGGCCCCTTTTTTTGCAATATATATCCGGCCTGCATCCATATACTCACACAAAATACAATAGTTTAACTTTAGTGTTTACTACTTAATTTTAAATAACAGAGACCCTTAAAAATATTTAAAACCATCACATATTTTTGTTTTAACTTTAATTACTTAAGTGTGGGAATTTTAATTTACACCGGGAAATTACCAGTTTTTAAATTATTTCAAGTATACATTAATGATTTTAAATACATAGCATCAAATAGCTATTAGAGACCTGCATTCTTGCCTACGCGGTATGGTATCTAGCATTCCTCTATCAAATAGTCATGTTTTGATAGGGTCACAATTTGTGGGGTTGTTTTTTATGGTTCTATATAATATATCACACATTTAAAAGAAACTTTATAATTTAAAATTTAAACTATTTAACTGTTCAGAGCTTTTACCTTCATTTTGATGAAAACAATATTAAAAAATATCTAACACCTTCTTAAATAAATTGGTATTTCTAAACGTCTGCAATTCTTCTCAGTGCTCCTTAATAAATAATTGCAGTTGATAGCCAGTCCCTTAGTTAAAAAAAAAGGTTCATTGTGTTTCAAGTTTTCTTTGTAATGTGCACTCAGAGTAAACTTATTTGTGTGGCAGGATTAGGGTACTTATGACGAGGGCGTGGGGGGTTGGAGACAAAGGAGGGTGCTACCTGAAGAGGTGACCCGCCAACAGACAGGAGCTCATATTTTGTATCTGCCTTCTAGTACATTTGAATTTAAAGTGAGTCGTTTAAAAATGCTCACTTGAATGTGCTGTAGTCACTGGGGGTCGCACCTAGCAAACCCAATGTTGAAGGAGTAAAGCCTCGAAAAGAGTGCAACATTTTTAACCTAGGGGCTGTGGCTCTGTTCTTTCCTTCTCTGTGCACTAGTCAGAGTTATAACACTGAAGATAGGTAAGGGCACGGAACTGAGTAGGGACATTAATATAACAAGGCCTTTTCACTAAAATTTTTCAACCTGTTCTAAAACCTAAATCACATCTATACAACCGTCTAGTAACTAATCTATTTCAATAAACAAGATTAAAACAAACCCCAAAATTTATTTGCTGCTGCCTACCCTTCCCACCAGGCCCACGGGTTGGGGGAGTAGCAACACACAATATGTTTGGGGATGCATACAAACCATGTAGTTCTTTTGTTTGTTTATACCTCTTAGGTCCAAATATATTTCTCAGGACTCAGTTACTCTCCTTACATTTCAAAATTAACTTGAAACTAAATAACTTTAATTCTAGCACGCAGGCTTTCACTGTAATTACTTAGACTGTCTTCCCCTTCAGGTGACTGAACCTGAGCTGAGTAGATCCACTGACAAGTGCACGATTTGATAAAGTGCTTCCAAACTTTTTCCGTAGGGCCTGAGCAGATCTTAGATGGGAGGAAATAGTATGCAGTAACCTCTAATCTCTAGTCCATACTTCTATTGAATGGGAGAAAGCATGGTGAGACAAATAAAAATAATATATATATATATATATTCCAATTTCATCTATTCAAATATTATTACTACCCATAATAGATGGCCTTGTATACATAAATACAATCTTATACAGGCAGCCTTATATACATAAATACAATCTTAAAAATAAATATCAATGTCAACGTGTCAACACTTTATTTAACATCACATATATTAAGTTAAAAGAATATGTTTTTTTAAGACAGTAATTTTTACAAAAACAATGGTTAATTTCGTGCTGTATGTTAAACTGTTACAAAATGTTATGTATTTCAAACATGTTAGTAACTTACCTCCTTCTTTCCATTTTATTGTAAGATTAAAAATTATGCTTTTAAATAAATGTCTAATTATTATTTGTATTGATTTACAAGTAGAATTACAAGTAGGCTACACATGAAATAACCAGCACACTTACCTTGGTGATACTGTAGCGTGTGCGTATAACCCGAACGGGTAGTAAGACGCGGTGCTAATAATAATAATAATACTGTAGCGTTTATTACCATAAAGCTACAAGAGTTAAAGAAATCAGCAAGATTGGACACTATTAAAAATAAAAATGAGTGAACTCACCAATGCCCCATTTAGTAGTTGCACCTCCCAAGTCAACTCCCCGCACAAGCACTACATACCACGATAAACATTACGCGCAGACTAATCGCGTGAAGCTTGTGTAAGCTTGAACAGTGATTCATCGCGGGGAATGTTGGGTAAAGAGTGACGTACATGCCCAAGAAGATGGTGCTATGTAAAAAACATTTGTTCTAGGTCTTTCTCCAAGCTACTCAATTTTTCCACCTCTGTCTGGTTATCCCTTCCCTCTCTTCTTTGTTTTATGTGTTTTCCTTTGTTTTCGTTACCCCTCTTTTCCCCTTCTCTGAGCAAGAATGTTAGCGTATATAATGGTGTAATTCAGATGGATGATTTACTCTTGTCAGGATATTGTCCTTGGACACATATAGGTGTCCAGGATGTTATAAGGTACAAAATTCTATTTGGGCCAATAAATATTAATATTAGGCTTTCCAAAATTTATAGATAATTACACAAGGTCATCGCTTAAAACTTCGATCTCTTGATATGTAAAATTAGTTATGATAAATAATGTTTATCTTTATATTAGGGTTTCTAGACGCAAAATCCCCTTTTTGGGCTTGCATGGTATTAATAATTTCAATATAAATGAGACGTCATATTTTGCAGATATTAGAGTTTCATTATTCCTTGTATAATGGTTTAAAACTTATATTCCATCTGGCGTGAGACGCCATATTTTTGCGAAGATTGGTCTTATATTGTTATGAGAATTATGTTATTAACTTTATAGCCCGACATAAAACTGATTTTTTATTCAGTAGTATTTTGCTATTTATTATATGTAATCTTTTTATAATATCTTTTTTAAAAACTTGACAAACTATGATTGAGTTGAAGTTATTGTTTGTGATCAGTTCTGAAGCCTACCTGGCGGGAATCAGGCTTTGTCATCTTGAGGACGCTTGGTTTGGTGTTGTATTTATTTATGTAAAAGTGTTAATATTTGGAAAGTATTACAAGTACTTTAAATTGATTCTTTTGTGGAAGTCATTGATGACTCGAGTAATCAATTATTAATCAAGTTTAGGGTGATTGATATGACCCGTGACTAATGCTTTTATAATATTCTCCTATATATATATTTTTTTGTATTGTGCAATAGTCAACCTATCTATATCTTATATTAATAAATAAACTGTTATTTACAAATAATATTTTTACGTTTCATATACTTGTTATATCCTTCACTGATAGTTATTAAATATTTATAGAATGGGTTTGGGGAAGCAGAAGACAAATGGACCTGAGTACGTTCTATTCACCTTGTGATCGTCCTATTGGCTCCTCTGCATTTATTATGTTTTTGGAATTCTTATTTAATATTAATGTTGTGTACCAGCCTTTATTCTTTGGTGGATAAGGGTGGTGTTACAATACTGGAGTAGAAATTGTTTAGATAGAACACTAAAAAACATACAAACACATATTTAAGGATAAGTTTTCACTGCCACAGACAGCTTCATCAGGCCAAGGTGTGTTTTTTAGTGTTCTATCTAAACAGTTTCTACTCCAGTATTTCCAAGGTAAGTGTGCTGACTATCCCTCCTAATTTAAACCACGATTTAGCCTAGTGCTTTATTCCAAAGTACAAATGAAAGTAAACTCAGTAGAGTGTCTGCCAAAGACAAACTTATTATCTTATGATAATTAATGAAGAATGGTCCTAAACATGAGATGGACAAGGATAGCTCAGTGTTAGAGCAATGGCTTATAAAGCCAAATGTCCCAAATTCTATTCTATGATGAGTTTCAATAGACCATGTGGTATGATATGGAATGTTGCCAAAATATGTTGTTATATGTTATTATATAATTGGTACGTACCCATTTGACCAATACTATAAAGTCAAAAGTCCCAAGTTTGATTCCTGTGTCCAAATAATATTTAATTATGTTATTGTATAGTAATATATTCTACAGTTGTTTAGTTAATTTTAAAATGTTGGTAATATGTCTGACAGAAATATGACTTGTGATGAAATTGCAGGATAGATGGATGCTTGATGCATGAATGGAGTAAATGGCAACAGTGCTAAAGGCCTGTATAGTAGGGTTGTGAAGTTGTGTTAGGAAAACATTCTTCTGAGAACTAGGTAATAAATTGTACGGGATGTAAATATATAAATACAAGTCTTTTACTATTAAACTAAGCTAGGATTCCTAGGTTTTAGAGTTGTCAAGTGAAAAGAATTTAATTCTCTACTTATTGATTAGAACAAATTTACAAGTCCAGTTTAATCAATATTTGTTTACCTTGGCAACATGGTACAGCACTGATTATACCCCTAGTATAGAGATTGGTTTTAACACAGACTCAGTGATACAATATTAAAACTATTTAACTCTGGCCAAGTTGCAGACTGTGCAGTTTGTGGTAAACTCCTTTCTGCTCCAACAGTTGACTGTGTGATCCTTGTTCAGTCACCTTGCCATTATTCAGAACACATATGATGTCTGCATCTTGCACTGTAGACAGCCTGTGGGCGATTGTGATGCAGGTCCGTCCCTCCTTGGCTCTCTCCAGGGCCTCTTGGACAACCTGAGCATTAAAATCATGGAATATCAGTACCTATTACAAGGCATGTCCAGACAGTATGGTCCGATCAGTAATTTAGAAAAAAACAATTAAGGAAAAAATTATGTATTAAACGCTAAAATTGTTTACATGCGTTCTTTATTTTTCCACATAGTCAGCATTGACTCCACCACATTTTGTGTATTTTGGCATGAGCTTCTTTATATCATGTCAAAGAAATCCAACCCCAGAGAGTTGAATCAGCTAAACAGTTTGAGCTGTGGTGTGAGGTTGCATATTGTCATCCAGTAGCACAATCCTAACAAATAGCATGACACCTCTTTAGTTCTGAATAGTATGTCTCAGTTTGTTCAGGTTTTGACAGTTCACATCAGCATAATTTGTGATTCCCTGTTTGAGGAAATTAATAAGCAATCCTTCTTTTGTATACCAGAAAATTGCAGCCCTATGTTTCTGACAGAATATGCTCTCTTTTCAGAACAAAAGACGTGTAATGCTGTCCTTCAGGATTATGCTATTACACAACAATGTGTCTCAAAGTGAGTATGGCTGGACAGTTTTTGACCACCCACTTTACAGCCCCAACCTCATTCTACTATCACATGTTCCTGCACCTATAGCAGTAGCTTCCATCTTAATGTGAATGATGAGGAACTGAAGACAAGCGTGAGCAAATAGCTCAACTAAGTAGGGGTGAACTTCTTTGATGGATATAAAGAAGCTTGTGCCACTATACACAAAATGTGTGGAAGTCAATAGCGACTATGTAGAAAAATAAAGTGTGTATGTGTGTGTGTGTGTATGTGTGTGTGTGTGTATGTGTGTGTGTGTATGTATGTTTTATTTTTTTTTTAAGGAGGAAAAAATATTGAAAGACACCGCTCATTTGAAAGTGTGATGGTCGGTAGTGTGGGATTTCCATCCACTAAAAAGCCTCCTCTCCTCTTTCCCCGCACATAAATGCCTGGGAAGACTGAGTCGAAATTGTGTTAGCATTACTTCAACCCAGTCCGTGTTGCGTCGTACGACGTCCACTCCTGTTTCACTGGTCCCTCTCTGAGGTCTTTTCTTTAAGGAGGCGCTGCGCGTAGGCAGCGATTTCCTTCCAATTTTCTTCCCGCTGTAGCATATGGAACACTAGGCTCGTAGGATCGAGAGTTTTGCCTACGGTTGTTTCGGTTTTGGCTCTGCAGTTCTTCCAGCGCTCGCACTCAAAAGAGTGTGCTCAGCATCGTCGATTTTGTCCGAGCAGTACTTGCACCTCGGAGTGTGGTGCAAGCCCATTTTATGTAGATATGCGTTAAACGAGCCATGTCCCCTCAGCAGTTGGCTTAGGAAAAAGTCTGTTTCGCCGTGGTTTCGAGTGATCCAAACTTTGATGTTCGGGATCAGGCGAGCTGTCCATCTGCCCTTGTCGCAGGCCTTCCATCTGTTTTCCCATTCTTTCTGCGTTTCTGCCTTCACTCCTGCTCTGGCCTCGGTCGTGTTGTCGCCTATAGTTTTGAGGTCATATAGTTTTACTCTCTTCGATGCTAGTAGGTCGATAGGTGGCGCCCCCGCTAAAACCAGTACGGCTGCT
Organism: Timema shepardi; assembly: GCA_902151425.1. Classification (NCBI taxonomy): domain Eukaryota; kingdom Metazoa; phylum Arthropoda; class Insecta; order Phasmatodea; family Timematidae; genus Timema; species Timema shepardi. The sequence goes on along the minus strand of CABFVX010003884.1, from coordinate 42,055 downwards.
TCGGAGACCGTATGGTAGGCACAGGTCACCCTCAGGGCCCCTCGCGGTTGTACTGCCGCTATCTTACACCGATAGGTTTTTTGCTTCAGGATATCTGCCCATATTTCCGCTCCATAGAGTAGGATTGAGTGGAGTACTTCCAGAAGAACTCTTCTCTTTTTAGTTCGTGGAGCCATTGTGTTGGCCATGATTCTCGATAGGCTGGATACTGTCTTACTGGCTTTTATGCATGCCCTTTCTAGGTGTTCGCGAAAGGACAGCTTTTCATCTATCATCACTCCCAGATAGCGCAGTGCCCTTGTTGACGTCAATGTTGTTGCGCCAATGTCTACATTAAAGGGTTTAGGAAACCATCTCTGATGCGTCAGCATAACCATCTCCGTTTTTTGTTTGGCTAGTTTTAACAGGTGTTCTTCAAGCCAGGTTTCGACGGCGTCAATGGTCAACCGGACCAGGAGCTCCGCCTCCTCAACGCTGTCCGCCACTATTGTGGCCACGACGTCATCAGGGAAACCCGTTAGCTGTAATTGCCTCAGTAAGGGAATCTCCAGTAGTTCGTCGTAATTTGCGTTCCATAGGTCGGGGCCCCATGACCGAACCCTGTGGTACGCCAGCCGTTATCGGGTATTCTTGGGGGCCTTCTGTGGTTTTGACAATCAACGTTCTTGCGTCAAGATAATCCTCAACTATGGCCAAGTTCTCTTTTTTTATGTTGAACCTGATGCTCCAGTGCGCCCAGGATGTCAACCCATCTCGCGCTGTTGAAAGTGTTTCTTACGTCGAGCGTGAGGAGGATGCAGACTTTGCGTGATTTAAGGTTACCAGACCACGCTTTGGCTATAATCCCCATGATTTTCTTAATCGCGCCGATCGTCGATCGGCCCTTTCGAAAGCCGTGTTGATTTTCGGCGAAGCCACCGATGCGGTCAATGTCATTTCAAAGTCTCGCCTGTATCAGCTTTTCGAGCAATTTACCGGCGATGTCTAGCATGCAGAGTGGCCTAAAAGATGAAGGTGTTAAGGGGGGTCCCTTCCCTTTATAGGGGAGGACTGGTCTCTGGCGCTTCCAGACGGTAGCAAACGTGCCGGTTGCAAGGCACGCGTTCATGCATTCAGCAGCAGATCCGGGAATTCCTGGGCTATGCTCTTAATCACTGATGTTGGAATGCCGTCGGGGCCGGGTGCCTTCCCTGTTTTGAGGGTCCTAGCTGCATCTTGCAGCTCCTTGACTGTGAAATATGAAACATCACCACTGTTTGCATAGTGCCTTTTTTCTCGTGGCGGGTGTTTTGGAAACAGCTCCGCTACAACGCTGTTTATTATGTCCGGGGGTTTTGGCGCTTCTGGTGAGGCCTTCCCGAGTTTTTTAACTACAATTTGATAGGCTTTGCCCCAAATATCCTGTTCAAGACCGTTGCAGATTTCCTTCCACAGTATCATTTTGCTTGCCTTAATGGTATTATTCAGTTCCTTTTTGGCCTTTTTGTACTCGCTAGAGTATGAGGCATGGTAAAAGGCGAGTTTTGCGACTCTCGTTGCTCGACGACGTAAGTTCAAGACATCTCTTCCTGAGCGCCGCGATTTCTGGTGTCCACCAATATACCGGCCTGTGAGAGCCCTGGTTTTTCAGACGCGCCATGGAGGCATCACAAGAGGTGGTAATGGCCTTCATCGTTGTCAGCACCATTTTCTCCGTCTCGCTACTAGTATTGGGAGTCGGGAGGCATTTAAGAGTTGACCAGCTTCGCGAAAGGGACGCTCGTAGAGCTTCCAAGTTGAGCCTTTTAGCGTTCCACCTCCGTTCATCAGGGCCTTTTTGCGTTTCTGGAGTGGAAGGCACTTCAACACTGAATGTGATGTGTTGATGATCGCTACCACTATATTCTTCCGAGACTCTCCAGTTCTTGATTCTGCTGGCCATTCTTGGGGTCCCCAGTGAGATGTCGAGAATAGACTCGTGGTACCCCGGTCTTCTGAAGGTCGAGGTATTTCCAGTGTTCAGGACTGTAAGGTCAAGCCTTGCAGCAAAGTCTGCGTCTTCGTTTCCTATGGTGTCTGAGAAATCTGCTCCCCATTCGGCAGATTTAGCGTTGAAGTCGCCAGCTACAGTGACTTCGCCATTGAAATCACTAATAGCATCTTCGATGCTAGCCAGATTTTGGCGGAACACACTAATCCCTTCATTAGGTGAAAGGTAGACGCTCATGAAGTAGGTCACGGAGGTTTTTATCCAGACAAAACTTTCACCGCAACCATTGTTGCTGGTGGTTACCTTGTTTGGATTTACAGTCCAGATCGCCGCAGTGTTGGTTTTATCTGTGAACCATGTCCTATCTCGGAGTGTTTGAGTGTTGCTCGCAGATGATGCAGACGTCAATCTTGTCTTCGAAGACACGCTGACGTAGTAGGTTCTGCGCAAGCACGCGCCTGTTAAAATTTCCCTTGGAGTACGCGCGTAATTTCTGCGATCTTGTAGCTTCAGCTAGTGCAACACAGAATGCCTTACAGGCCCCCGAGCCTGATTTGTGGCACAGGCCGTCTTTAGCATCTTTGTCCGGTGTCCACAAAAAGCATTTTGGCTGCTCAGCACAGTCTGCGTACATATGTATGTATGTATGTATGTATGTATGTATGTATGTATGTATGTATGTATGTATGTATGTATGTATGTATGTATGAATGTATGTATGTATGTATGTATGTATGTACAGTAGCCCCATGGCTTCTTTGGTGCTGACTGACAGCTTTAAAAAGTTACCAGACCAAATTACGTATCCCTACGCCGAACCAGATGATCTGTAAAAACATATGTTTAGCAGCTGTCACTTTTGACAGTCAAAATTTAGGTATATACCTAAATGTTGACTGTCAGAAGTCAGCTGTGAGCTGTCAGTCAGCACCAAAGAAGCCGTGGGGCTACTGTATGTATGTATGTATGTATGTATGTATGTATTTTTAGCCTGTAATAAATAATTCTTTCTTTCAGTTTTTTTTTTTAAATTGCTGACCGACCTTACTTTCTGGATACCCCTCGTATTTCCTAATCATGGTGAAGTCCAAGCTACTTTCATTCTGCCTTACAATTTTGAATGAAAACCATCAACAAGGGTTCAATCTTTCTTTCCAACATAATTCATTTTCCATTCTTATAAAAATTTCCTTAAATAACCTTTTATTTAATTCTATTTAAGTCTTGTCAAAATGTTTATTATAACATTTCCTCAGATCTGAAGATGCCATGATACACCAAAACATATCGTTGTAAGCGTTCGATGACATAGTCATCAATAATTCTTAAAGCGATGAGACCACCAGTATACAAAGATAAGAAATGAAACATTGTATTCTTAGTTATGAAACTTTGTATTCTTAATTTATTATCATTTTATTAAACAAAACTTTATTTAATAAATCATCTTTCAACTTATAACTGTTACAAAATACATCAAACATCCTTTATTGGTTTAACCTTTTTCAACAGGCTCTTCTATTGTCAAATTAAATTTTCTCATAAAATCCTTCATATATTACAATTGCACTAATTTGTTATTTAGTAACTTTTAATAGCAAACCTATCTATCAACTTAAAATTGTTCACATACATATATCTTTATATTTTACATATAATGTTATTTGTAATCTAATTTTAACCCTCATATCTCAAAATTTGCCTGTGGCATTTTGTTTTCATCATGTTTTATATTTATATGTATTGAATCCTTTAATGTATTCTTTTCTTGTTACTAACATTAATTAACTACTCTTTTCATGACTACTTGATGCGGAGAGGATAACACAAAGTATAAAGATATAATATTTTATCACACTTAAAGAAGAAGGTTCCAGAAGTAAATAGTAGTCTAATAGTGTGTTTAGTAAAAACAAGGAAAAAACAACAACTTAACACCGCGTCTTACTACCCGTTCGGGTTTTACGCTAATGAGCCAGGAATTGGGAAAGGTAAATATATATGAAGTGAACCCACATTTGCGCGGAGGAAGAGTGGAAAAACATTTAGTAAAAACTACTCTCAGTTCACCTGAGCGAGATTTGAACCTTGAGCTCCCCGTCCTCGGCAGTCTTGCTAAATACAAAACTAGTGTGTTAGCTAAATACACCACCAAGGCGGGTAGCAAGGAATAAAAAAAGTAAAGAAGGTGAAGAGAGGAAAAGAACTCTACAATAGACTTTATGTTCGCTATGACAGCTGATGAAAAGAAGGTATGAATTTTAGAAGGACATGGTAATGGTATTTATGGATGTGGCGAAGGCATATGATAGTGTGAATAGAGATAAACTCCGGAAAGCGATGGAGGAAGCAGGAGTGGAAGGAGGAGTTGCAATTATAATGAAAATCAGGAGTTGTGTTTAAATGAAGAGTGGGAGGACAAAGTGGTTCCAATTAATAAATGGTGTTTATAATGTTAATGGAAATGGTCATTAATAGAGTGATATGGAAACTCGCGGAGGAAAGAATGATGAGCATGATATTTGCTGATTATTTAATGATAGGGAGGAACAAGGACAACAAAGTAAGAGAACAACCATGTGAATGGAATAAGGAAGTGATTGAGTTAGTAAAATTTAGCATGACAAACTGTGAAGTGATGGTAATGACAAGAAAGAGAATAAGGATTGAGTAAAGCTATAAACTTAGATGAAGTAGAGCTGAGAAAGGTAGAGTATAAAATATCTTGGAAGTGTGAATGATGCAAAAGGATCTAATAAGGAGAGGGCAGCATGGGGAATTGTTTTTTAAGGGTGTAAGAATCCTACTAAGAAGAAGAGAAGTGCCCTTCAAGTGTATTGAGGTGATGTTTAAGGTGTAATTTATACCCATTGCAATATATGCAGCAGAAACATAGACATTGAATGTGAGAGGGCAAGGAAAGTGGAGGCCATGGGGATGAAGTTTGGGAGGAGCATGTTAGTTGTTACGAGGAGAAACAAAATTAGGAAAGAGAGGGGGGAGTACATGAGAGAGTAGAGGAAGCAAGACTGAGATGGTATGGGTATGTATGAGGTGAAAAATAGAAAAATACCAAAGAGACTAATGGAGATGAACTATGTAGTAAAAGGAACCCAAGAAAGCATGCAAGTGAGAGGAGAAGAATGAAATTCAGTGACGGATGAATAATGGTGTAGGAAGATGGAAGCATTTTACTATTTTGACCCAGCCACAGGCTAGAAACAGTTGATTATAATGATTATGATTATTATTATGATGATGATGATGATGATGATGATGATGATGATGATGATGATGATGATGATGATGATGGTGGTGGTGGTGGTGGTGGTGGTGGTAGTGGGTTCAAAGTACCTGTAAAGTAATAGGAATGACAACTTAACATATTGGATCATTTTATCCAAAAATAATATCCTACAATATAAATATCGTAATAGTGGAGGGAAGTAAAGAAAAGAGGGTTTAGTGGCAGCAGTGGCTTAAAGTGTAAATTGTATTAACTTTTTAATTGTAAAGTTCATATTGTTCTTGTTTCTTCTATTTGTTCCTATCTCTCTTTTCCATACATTCTTCCATTTACCTCAAAGAGTGAAAAGAGGTTTTTCTTTAATCAATTATTCATAATATAAATAATCATTTATGTCTGTGTGCTTATGTACCTCAACAGTTCTGAACCCCATTGGACTAAATTTGGTGTGATCATTGAGGGAATCCAGAAAAAGCTTTTCAAAAAAATAGATATAAACATTCTTGCTGTCGATTGGAATGAATACATTTGCTTTCTTCAATACTAGCTCTGGAATATCTAAGCTAGGAATTGTCAAATCTAGGTGAAATGTTTGCCCCAATAAATACCCAGTGTTGCTAGTAGTTACAAAATTATTTTATAATGCAATTTTATTTTAAATCAAACTGAGTCCAAAGCAACTAACCTTTTCACTCTCTGTGTCAAGAGCCGATGTAGCTTCATCCAGAATCAGAACTCGAGGGTTTCTGATAAGAGCTCGTGCAATGGAAACTCTTTGTTTCTGACCCCCTGACAGTTTAACTCCCTTCTCGCCAATGTAGGTTTGGTATCCCTGCAACATCAGAGTTTTTAGCAAACAAATGTTATTGGTTATAAATCTAATAGAATATATTTCATGTGCATTTTCTAGATTTACTACCCGTTCAGGTTATACGCTTTAAGTACTAATTACTCTAATGTATTAGGAATTGGGAAGGTTTAATTAGAGGAAGTGAACCCGCATTTGCGTGGAGGGAGAGTGGAAAACCATTTAGGAAAAACCACCCCAGTTCACCCGACCGAGATTCGAACCTCGATCTCCTCGTCCTCAGCGGTCGAGCTCATCACGTCAAGTGCGTTAGGCAACTACGCCACCAAGGCGGGTTGCATTTTCTAGACCAAATGATTATTATCAGCGCTGTACTTTAAAATTAACTTAATTCTAGAAGTGCCTCTGGCTGTTTATGGGTCATTGTTAAAGGGAGAAACCCCAATTTCTGCACCAATTATTTTTTAGACATGGCAAGAACTGAGTATAGAATTCTTAGATAAATATAAAAAATATGAGGTAAAAGTCGGACTAATTGGTTATTAAAATAACTGGTTCGCAATGCAGGAATGGTGGTGATTAGCATACCCGATGTCTGACTCAAGAGATCAGGGCTTGGACCATAAATGGTTAAAAAATATATATATATTTGGAGTAAGATGTTGCGTTCTTTCTTAAAAACAATCCTTCCGATTTCTTAATCATTTTTCTTAAACTGTTCCTTTAAATTATATGCGATCGTTTAAAATAAATTTAATCTATGGTAAATTTTTCCAAAATACCATTCCTATAAATAATGATATTATATTCATAAAATAGGCTTGAAATTATTGATTACTGGTACATCACTTTATCTTTATAAATGAGATGCAATAAAGAGTATTTAGTTTTGACCTAATCTAATGTATTTACTTATCCTTATTTTATCTTATTGAAATCAAAAGTCTAGAAGTATATCATTGTTAGTGAAACTAATGAAATACAAAATCCAATTAATGAAGATTGATGTTCATATTAGAGGTTCTAACTTTTTATCTTAATGTACTTTTATTAACTAAAGAAGAATGACTTCAATATCTTCAATGTTAAAGTAAATAGGTTGTCTAAATGAATATGGCCTCATTCAGCCTTGATCCAGCCTAATATAGTACCATGGGCATGGAGGCAATGAATGTGTGATGTTGACCTGTTTAGCAGCCTTGATCCAGCCTTATATAGTGTTGAGCTTACCATGGGCAAGGAGGCAATTAATGTGTGTATGTTGACCTGTTTAGCAGCCTTGATCCAGCCTTATAAAGTGTTGAACTTACCATGGGCAAGGAGGCAATTAATGTGTGTATGTTGACCTGTTTAGCAGCCTTGATCCAGCCTTGTAAAGTGTTGAACTTACCATTGGCAGGGAGGCAATTAATGTGTGTATGTTGACCTGTTTAGCAGCCTTGATCCAGCCTTGTAAAGTGTTGAACTTACCATGGGCAAGGAGGTAATGAATGTGTGTATGTTGGCCTGTTTAGCAGCCTTTACTATCTCACTCATATGTACATTCCTCATGTTGCATCCATAAGCAATGTTATCGGCAATAGTGCGGTTAAACAACACAGGCTCTTGTGATACAACACCCAGCTGTGACCTCAAGGAATACAAGGGCACAGAGGAGATGTCACGTCCATCCAACATCTAGACACAAAGTTAGAATATTATTAATATAAATAACAAACAATCTATTGTGCCATTGCTGAGATCACCTAAAGACTCACACCTTTGTGTTGGCATATCAATTATAAGTATTCCCAGAATTAATAGTGTGTGGCAGTAAAAGCGTCAAAAACATTAAATTAAAAAATTAGGATGTAACACCTTTTACTCTATTCATAACACATTTTTTCTGAAAGTTAATCCTTATTGATCATAAATAATAATTTTATGGGTTTTAAAATTAATCATCATTATTGAAAAACACTGGTATATTTAATGTAATTTAAAATGTTGCTCTAGCTGACAGATCAAATGACCGAAATATACATTCATGCTATGGAATGAACCATTATGGTTCCTAATGATTTTTCAGACTTACAACAACTCCTGAAGAAGGATCAAAGAATCTTTCCAACAGCTGAATGCATGTTGTCTTTCCACACCCACTAGGCCCCACTAGAGCTATCGTCTGTCCAGGCCTTACACTCATACTGAAGTCTTGCAACACGTGAACATGTCTTCGAGTGGGGTAAGAGAACACCACTTTGGAATAATCTGTACTGCCTTCAGTTACCTGATAACACAAATAATTGTGTATATGAGAACTCAAACACAATAACAGATGGAACAAAAATTATGATAGTCATTTTAAGTTTGGAAATTAAATTAGACATATTTTTCTCTATAATTTTAGTTGCACTGTCATGATAAGTATGTCTTATGAGATCATTGAGCCTTAAAATAAATTTTTGGTTTAATAAATCCACTAAATATATTAAACCTTCAAATCAAGATTTGTTTCTTAATTAATTGTTGCAAAATAAAGTGAACTTTTACCTTGAGATTTTCATTCTGTGGGAGACAGGTGACACTATGGCTTTACACAGAAAAACAATACAGAGGATACAGAGATTTACATGAAGAACAATCTCTTTCATTTAAGATACTGTATATGGCACAGACTACAATCTTAACTATCACCCAACTTACTTTGCAAAGTACCCTCATGCCCAGTAAAAGTTTATATTGTCATCAATATAAGAGTATTTTTTGTCATTGAAATATCTTCAACACGAAAAAATGATTGATGACCCTATAAGCTTCATGTTCTTAAAGTTTTGTTTCTGTTTAACTAATAAAGTGTCATCTGTTGAATATGAACATCGCTCAGAACAATTTTTTAAATCTCAAAATAAAGGAGCAAGAAGTAGTTTTATCAAATGTCAAATGTGCATAGGTACCCATTTGTCCTTGCCAAGAGGTTCCGGATCAACTATATTAGAGTTCCTGTTGAGAAGTTGGAAAACCTTCCTGGCCGCAACAAGCCCCTTTTGTAAATTTGGGGCGAAGGCTAGAGCACTGCCAACAGATGCCGTGCCCAGAATCAATGCTTGGCTTACTCTGAGAAAAACATGTTAGTGTTAACTTAGGATTTAGAATAATAGAAAAGAAAGTATAGGAATGAGTGATGAGGATAATTTAGCTTTCACAAGGAAAAAAACTAAACACAGTTCACACTTTGCTGCCTCACAGAGACAACATAACGTTCATTCACTATAGTAGTAGTGGTAACTGACAGCTATCAGAAGATGTAAAAAAAATGTTAAAAGAAAAATCTAATTAAAAACTTTACTGTTTGTTGTGAAAGTTTTGACTACCAAAAGTGACAACAAATCAATGTCTGGTCTTGCAGATAATATGGTTTGGCGAATAAATACAGGAGATTAGATTTGGTATTGTTTGCTGTCAGTTATCACCACTCCTATGGGGAATGGACTATAAGCAGAGCCCTGCTTTTATGGTGAATAAAAAGGCCCAATTTCGTTTTTAATTTTCCCAAAAGTGGTGAATAAGCGGTGAATTACAAAAATCCTATTTTTGCGATGAAATTATCGAATTAAGACAAAAGCTTTAAAAAAGTTGTTTTTATCAAACTTTCGTGATTAAGGTGACTTTTTTGGGTTAAAACTAGACTTCCAGGACAATGTTTGAAACAGGTAAACTAAACATATTGAAGTGAAAACCAAAAATTACATTTTGTTTGGACAAAACGGTAAAAAACACTAGTCCGCAAAAAAATGTGCTGTCAACTTATTAAAAAAGTAAGATTTAGCGGCAGCTGGTCCGGGAAAAGTATGTACAAGTCACAAAGACAAAATATTACACAAAAATCATCTTGTTACTTCACAAAAATTGTGACTATATTTTTAAATCTCAATTTAGGCTAGAAAAATACAAAATAACTACTCAACATCACCAAACTGCAACATGCAGCTGGTAACAATGTTATCCACTTTCATTGTGGTTCTGCGGTCTGTTACTACTAAACTATACCTAGAAAAATATCGTTCTGAATCTGCATTTGAAATCGGCAGCCACAACGCTTGCAAACACTTTGTTGCGAAGTCACTGAACATACTGTCTGTCTTTAGCCCTAGCAGCACATTCTCAATTTTTAAACTTTCGATGCCATCACTCTCTTCCATCAAAACTTTCAATTTTTATTTTTCAATATCCCAAAATATTAACGCGAATGCCGAAAATCGCGACTAAATCGCGATTATCGCGGGCATCATTTAAAATCGCGAATATCACGCTAAAACGCCGATTTCGCGAATTATCGCGACAATTCTGAGCATATATTTGCAATCAGGGTAACCTGAAATGTGAACATCTGAAAGAAAAAAAATTATCGCGAACTCCACAAACGCAGGGCTCTGACTATAAGTAATGGGTGTCAGTTTAAGAAAATTGCTCATTAACACATAAACTCTTGAAATATGCCTGTAGCTTCTCCTATGGAATAATCTATTTACCTCAACAGTGAAAAGAGATTTTTCTGAAGAGTACAATGATATTCACTTTCATTCAATTGTATTTCTATGGTTATCTTATGTGTTAATATATATATATATATCCTTTTAACTATCCACTAACTAACTTGTGTGGCACGTTTCACACCACCCTTTCTGAAGTTTTTTTAAAGATGTAGCCATCATCTTTTTGTCCAGTTGAGATATAAATTTTATTGACCCTTGTAGCCTAATGTAGGGCAGTAAATCTCATAAGTGCCTTGCACTGGCAGGGGCCTGGCCATAGCCTTAACGAAGAAGGTTTGGTAAAAATGTATTCTCTCTTGGACGATCTCCCGCCAAGTGAAGCTAAACAGTTGTCATAACCACCAATGTAACAGTATCAATAGCTAAGAAAGTAAAGAAAGGAAGCATAACCAGTTTGAGATATTTTTTTTTATTTGATGATTTTAGAGGAGAGAGCAGTCACCTGATGTAGCTAGAAGGAGTCAGTCGCCAAATCCTAGCTTGTTTGATCTAGGAGTGGTGACCGATTCCTTTGTTTGATATCAATCTCGATTAATGTATAAAGTTATGTAATGATGATAATATTAATATAATAATATATATAAAATAATATAATATAATAATACATACATTATTATTAGTACATTCGTTACCTCGTTATTTGTAACTTTATTGTGCTGACTAATGTTGGATTTATTGTCTTATCTTGTTTGTTTCGGTTCACTTGACCCACGGCGATCTTTCTCTAACAGGTTATGGGCCTAGGCTCGGAAGTGAGTGTCGCGTAAAAGAAAAAGTTTAACATAAAAGACAAACGGGCGCGTGAGAGTTCCGAGATCGACGCCATGAACACCGCGAATGTATCTAGGATTGAACTTCCAGGCAAATACAATTATGACACCTGGAAACTGCAAATGCAGGCCGTGTTAATTAAAGCCGATTTATGGAAGTTCGTAAATGGTGGCGCGTTAAAACCTGAATTGACGAACGATCGTGCCAACGTGCTAGAATGTGTACACAATGATATGAAGGCGCGGTTGGACATAATTTTGTCTATATCTTCGAGTGAACTCAACCAAGTGAAAAATTGTGAGACATCGCGTGAAATGTGGCGGAAATGGGAAGAGATATATCAATCCAAAGGCCCGGCAAGAAAGGCAACCCTTTTGAAGAGGTTAACGCTACAGAAAATAGCGGACATGAGTGATGTGCGCGCGCATCTAAACAGTTTTTTCGACTCTGTAGACAAGTTGAACCATGGAAGTCGCGATCAACCCAGACTTGTTGACGATTTTATTACTCTACAGCTTACCCGCTAGTTTTGAGAACTTTCGGTGAGCCATTGAATCGTGTGACGAATTGCCAACCTCGCATTAAAATCATAGAAGAAATTGATGCTCATAAGAGTGATGCGCGTAACGCGTCGTCGGGTGCCATGTTTGTAAAGAAAAATGGCAGCTGGCGCGATCGGAAGGACAAACCCGAAGTGAACAAAATGACTGCGAGAAACAGAGAGCCGCGTACATAATACTATGTTTTAAGTGCCGAAAGCCTAGCCATAAGGCGAATGAGTGTCGAACCAAGGACAAGAAGGAAATTTGGTGATAAGAGGAACGTAACGCTAGAAAATGCAATGTATATACTCGACTTGAGAATGAACCTGTTGTCTGTCAGTAAGATAACGGATCGTGAATTTGATGTTTGGTTTCAAAAAGACAGTGCCATTATACAAGACTCGAACGGTAATACTGTACTCAGTGCTGTCAGAGTCGAAGATCTGTACTATGTGCATGAATTCAAACAGGACGCGTGCTCTGTCACTTCAGTTTCGAAAGAAATCAAAGTTCCATTTGATTTGTTACATAGACGCCTAGGTCATACTAATGCAAGAGACACTGTGGACGTCGTTCGTAAAGGTGTCGTGAAGGGATTTGTGCTAGCGGATTCAGCAAGTAAGTTGAACTGTGACATTTGTGTACAGGGAAAAATGACAGGGGCCCCGTTTCCCAGCAAATCAAACCATCACACAGACGTCTTGGACATGATACACTCAGATGTATGCAGACCCATGAGGAAAACGTTCATGGTAGGAGCGAGGTATTTTGTCGAATTTATCGACGACAGCACCAGATGGTGTGAGATTCGATTCTTAAGGTCAAAGGCTGAAGTACTCAAAGCTACTATTGAGTACATAACCCTTGTTGAAAATCAGAAGGGCAAAACTATAAAGTGCTTGCAGTCCGACAATGGTGGAGAATACATTAACAAAGAGTTTGATGAGTACTTGAAAAGGCGAGGGACCACTACGAGGCTGACTGTCCCGTACAACCCAGAGCAAAACGGCACAGCGGAAAGAAATCGCTCTCTTCTTGACGTCGCTAGGGGCCTTCTGATGGAGGCAAACTTGCCCAATTCCTTTTTGGCTGAGGCGGTTAATACAGCAAATTACCTCCGAAATTGCCTACCAACAAAGAGCTTGGATGGTCGAACGCCATACGAGAAATGGACCGGTGGCGTGCCGGACGTGTCTTCCTTCAGGGTATTTGGGAGTGAAGTGCTTTATTCTGGACAGAGAACCCAGCAGAGGAAAGTTTGACTCTCGTGGACAGGAAGGGATCTTCCTTGGCTATGCGGATGAGTCCAAGGCGTAATGTGTGTGGTCACCCAAGAAGTGTTGAGTGGTGATAAACCGTGACGTCAAATTTATGGAGGATGTCAAGTTTCGTTTGATAGACAGACCCCAAATGGACCAGGATATAGACATGAAGGGTGAAGACTACACAAGCTCGGCGAATTGTGGACATGATTTGCCGCCAACGTGCCACGCTGATGATGATAAGCCAATCACACGCTATGAGGAGGGCGTAGACAAGGTATTCTTCAGCTTCAACAACACCGTTGAAGCGTGTGTACCATCACCTGATGGATCAAGGGAAGATGGGGACATATCTTCCACCCCCGATGACACTGCACTTAACATAGATGTGCGTCAGGAAATTTATCACAAAACAAGGGGCTGTGGCCGGCCAAGGAAGGTCAGGTCAGGTTCGAGGGGAAGACCGAAGAAGCAGTACCAAGTCATTTCAAATCTGGCCGAAAACGCTGAGGAAGCTGAGCAGGCATTTCTCACGGAAATTACCTATGAAGGAAGCGATGTTCGGTCCCGATGCGGACGAATGGCGCCAAGTCATTGGCACCGAGATGAAATCCATCATGAGGAACGGGACTTGGATACTCGTTGATTGTCCTAGAGGTCACAAAGTTGTCGGAAGCCGAATTTTTCTAAGGAACAAGTTCCTGTCGGATGGAAAACTCGAAAGAAAAAAAGGCACGCTTGGTTGCCCAAGGTTTTAGTCAGCAACCCGGCGTTCATTACACAGAGGCATTCGCTCTAGTGGCTCGAATAAGTTACATTCGCCTCATGGCATCCATTGCAGCCCAATACAGAATGAAGATTAGGCAATTTGATGTGGAAACTGCATATTTGAATGTACACCGACCACCGAAGAACTTAGGAGAAATCCTTCAGGATATTGTTAATTCGTGAGGGCCAAAGTCAGCTCGGGATGAAGGCAAAGGTCATGCTCGAAGAATTGAGTAGGGGGGACAAGGTTTGCCTCCTGAAGAAGTCACTTTATGGTTTACGACAAGCTGGAAGGAGCTGGTACCTTAAGCTGGACGAAACCTTGAACAATTTGGGTGCGACGCCTTCAGTCTCAGACCCTTGTTTGTTCCACATTGGTTCACGGGAAGACTTTATACTAATTGCGACATACGTTGATGACATCCTAATCACCTCCCGTGACAGGAAGAGGATTGCTGAACTTGGAAGAAGAATGGTCAAACACTTCGAAGTCAAGGATTTAGCCTATGCAAAATCTTGCCTGGGCATAGAGTTTAACCAGACGGAATGACCAGTCACAATGCACCATCATGGCTACGTATGCGATCTGCTTTCACGGTTCGGCATGTCCAAGTGCATACCTGTTGCCACCCCCGTGAATACAAGCTTGAAGTTGAAGTCCGTACCACGAGCTGGTCGGGGCTCTTACATACTTAGCATCTACTACAAGGCCAGACATATCATTTACTGTAAGCCATCTGGGGCAGTTTAACAACTGCTATGGTACTGATCACTGGAAGGCCGCCAAGCGGGTATTACGCTATCTAAAGGGTTCCATCAATGTGGGGTTAACCTTTGGCTCAGATCCAGCACCAGTCAGAGGATTTGTAGATGCAAACTGAGGAAGTTGTCCCAAAGACAGGAGGTCTTACACCGGGTATATATTCATCCTACATGGTTGACCGGTATCCTGGGAATCAAAGAAACAGCGAACTGTCGCCCTGTCAACGACAGAGGCAGAATACATGGCTCTGTCAGAGAGCGTTAAGGAAGCCGTCTATTTGCAGCGACTCCTCGTCGAGATGGGTTTTGGCGACTTGGGCGAGATGGTTATCTTCTGTGACAACAGAAGCTCATTGAAATTGGCGGAGAATCCGATGTTCCATGCAAGGAGTAAACACATCGACGTCCGACATCACTTTGCGAGGGATATAATAAAACATAAGGAACTTCGTGTGCTTCACATCTCAATGGACGATCAAATTCCAGACTTCTTAACTAAGGGACTGCCCAAAGTTAAACACTTGCAATGCATGGAATCAGCCAGATTGGGTGATTCGCAATAGTGACTTTCTTTTGACAACCAACTCGAGGGGAAATGTTGGAATGTTGGTATTCTTTTATGACAAGTTGTAGTTGTTTAGTGTAGCCATATTTGTGGTAGCACATGGGCAACGTGTATCTTTACCAGACAAGAGACAGTCGAGTCATGCCCGGTATAGTTTAGGGACACACATTCGTGACCTTGTTACTTATAACTTTATTGCGCTGACTAATGTTTGTTTTATTGTCTTATCTTGTTTGTTTTGGTTCACTTGACCCACGGCGATCTTTCTCTAACCATAATACCCTTTATATATATATATAAATATAGATATATGTATATATATTAAAAGGGTACTAATAATGTTAATAATAATAATACTAATAATAATTATGTATATTATATTAATATTATCATTACATAACTTGATACATTAATCGAGATTGATATTAATCATAGCCAAGCTTTGAGAAATTTATATTTACTCCCAAAAATAGTAGGAAGTGTTTTTCTAACAGTAAAAAAAAAATCAAAATGGAGTATAAGTGTTTGTGTCAAGTGTATTATTCCCTCATCTCTCTTTGTATTTGATAAAAGCAACTATGCCGAAATATTATTCTATGTGTTTTTAAATGTGTGCGTGACTACTTGTACTATAGAAGACAGAAGAAAGGAAGAAGATGTCACCTTTGTGCATTGGATTCATCCCACATTTTTACTCTTTCCTTAAGTGGGTGTTCTTCATTAAATTTACTCTTATTAGATTATTTTTCCTTTTTCTTTATTTTTATCAATTTCCATTATTACAAAATAATATTAATAGACAGGCAATTACTTGAATTTGGATGATTTTTCATATTTCACTTAGGCTTTTAATACAATAATACTATAACACAACACAAGTAAGTTGAGATTAGTTCCATTAATCAAATATAACTAATTGCATTATATTTGGAAGAAGATAAAGGAAAGGTGGATGGAAAAATATAAAAGGGACCAATGCAATATGGATTTTACAATGAGTTCTTATTTTGATTGTAAAAGCCATATTGTGTTTGTTCCTCTTATTTGTGTCTTATCTCTCTCTCTCTTTTTTTTTGTAACTCCTTCTATGAATAAAACTATGGGTGACCTGGTGGTCTAGGGGTAAGGTGTCAGACTTCTGTGCTGGGGGTCCGGGGTTCAATCCTCGGCCCCGGCACAGATTTATCTGATTACCAAACCCTTCCTTCACCTCTGACATGACGTGTATTAATCACAACTTGTGAATGTGTGGAATGCCAGGCCTCTGCCGTGGTTCGGATTCCACTTTAAACTGTAGGTCTTCCATTCTATCTCACAAGCACCCTACCATTACACATTAGCGTAAGTGCGTATAACCCTAAGGGGTAGTAAAACGCGGTGCTAATAATAGTAATAAAACTATGTACTTAAACTTAAAAAAATATGTTTTTTCAAATGTTACACTACACCAACTACAAGATGGGGCAAAAGTCTCCATGGATAGAACAAGTTCTGTTCCAGGTTTGGTTCACCACTGCACACTACAATGTGTGTTCAGTATGAACACTGTCCATTTCAATGTATTAGCCACATTCTCCTGCCAATGAGCATAGGTGCAATGTTAGTGCATGTGTCCAGGATGCATGCTTTGAGGTGATTTGTGTCTCGAATCTTCTGTTGACAATCACCTTCAAATGGCTCAAAAAAATAAATAAATGGTAGGGTCAGATCTGGTGACCCTGCAGGCCACTAAATGGCACATCATCGTCCAATCCAGGAATGTGGTAACTGGCTATCCAGCCACTCATCCACAATGATAGCATAATAAGGTGGTGCTCCATCTTTCTGAAAGTACATGAGAAAGTTACCGTCCTCATTGAACACCATGGGCATAATCATGTCCACTAGCATGTGCATGTGTATAATCCCATTTAGGTTATCACCAATGAAAATGGGGTGAGTCAAAATTTACCCCAAGATTCTACACCATACCACTACCTTAACGCTTCCCTGCATTTTTGTGTACCAAATCAAATGTGGGTTGGAATTACTCCAGTACCATATGTTTTCTGTTAACTTCTCATCTCAAGGTAAAAATGGCTTTGTCGGAGAAGAGAATATCCTTCCCAAAATTAGTATCATCCACAATATTTCCCTGCACCCATTCAGAAAATTTAATTCGCCGATCCTAATTGTCTTCATGTGGACAATCCACTGGATGCACCTTCGACTTACACCTCTTTCTAGGGATAGGCATTTGGTACTCTTCTTCGGATTCTTTGCTAATACCATTAGCAGAGCAGTAGAGGTCCCTGTGGCAGTTCTCAGCCGTCCGCTTATCGGTTGGTCTTCGACTTTTCCCCTTTTCCGAAACTTTCAATCAATTTGACCAGCGTGTCATTGTTTATGTTGGTTCCAAGGCAGTTCTTGGCATTGAATGTATCTGTGCCACGGCAACACCCAAACAACCTGTAGAATGATCTCAATCAGATGGTCCTTACTTAAAGGCATCTCCCAAACTCACCTGTTAAGATTTTTATTAAATGTCTATGTATGGAAAATTTGCGCCAACCTGTAGTACTATAATGTTAACATACAAAGTCTTGTGAGCACTCACATTATTTTCGCAAGGTTTACATTTTATCAAATAAGAGTGTACAATGTATGGACAAATTAATGCCCAAATAAAACCGTAAACCATGACTAAACTCACTTGAAAACATTTGAATAAGGTATTCCCTCCTGTTCTACTAGTTTTCCACCATAGTACATGCAGGCACCATAGGCAAAGAACATAATGCTAGAAGCCATTCCAAACACTAGTGCTCTAAAGTGACAGTTGCGTAAAGCAACTAGATGCACTGTTTCCAACGCTTTCATATATTTTTGATGAAATGTTTGCTCTCTACCTAGGCCTGCTACTGTGCGGATATTACTTACTGCTTCCACTGCTACCTGAAACACCATATATATAAAGAAAATATACTGTATTATCTTGATATCTTTTATGGCTCATAGATTATGTGCAGCCATAAAAGATATCAGTATTTTTAAAGGAATTATTTATTTAGTAAAAGGTAGTATTTCTTGATAAATTAAGATTTACATATATTTCTTTAAGAAAAACTTCTTGGGTTTTTGAGATATGTTTTGTTATACACATATGCACACGCACACGTGCACACACACACACACACACACACACACACACACACACACACACACACAGTTTTATTAATTATTTAATATATATTATTGAAATGTTTTATCAAATATGTAAATATTGACATTAATAAAACAATTACTTGCCTACTAATAATATTGGTTTTTAATCTAATACACTCAATATATCAACAGAAATGATCTTCTTGACCACAATATCAGTTATTGACCCAGGTCTAGTTTATATAATTTGAAAGTAAAGTCAAAGGATACATAAGTGATTCAAGAGGTGGTGTATAAAGTGCATCACTTCAAAGAAGTGATTTGTTTACTTGAATGGCTTGCTCCATAGCCTCCCTTTTATTGAGCAACTCTCCAGATTGCACAACTATAAAGTAGTACTGTGCTGCCATGATGACTGGGGAAAAGGCAAGGCCCGCCAAACCTAGGCGCCACTCATAGTACATGGCGAGACCAACAGCCAACAAGAACGTAGCTATGGACTGTATAATAAGGCTGAGACGCTGGCCTGTAGCCTGTAATAAGGTAGAGGTTAAAACTTACCATAATAATAATCCTGTATCAATAGATCATTCTAGTCTATGAATTTTAAAATAAGAAGGAAATGAAAAATAATCCTTACTTATCAGATAGGCATGTGCCAAAAAAAATCTTGTCTAAAAATCTAAATCATAGCTATAAATAATGTACTAAGAAAAATCTTTTTGCTCTCCATTATATCATATATAAAAGAAGGTAAATTAAACATGCATAGGAACAAATAAGGAACATAGACAAAATGAGGATTTAAAAGAAATGAAACACAGTTCACAATTGTTTAAACTGCTGCTACTGCTAATCTCGGTCTAGTGGAAGCAAAATAGAGTTTGAACTATGTTTCTCTTTTCATTGTAAAGGTCATATTGTTTTAGTTCCTTCTATTGATTATATACCTCTTTCTTGTGCCTTTTTTATGAGTAATATTAGGTCATAATTATAATATTTGTATTTTTATTAGATTTTTAATGATGTTCATATTTATTTGGTAAGGAGTAATAAATGATAAAATTTTATCTTCTTGGATATTATTTTTTATGCCCTTCTCCCGATTAAAAAAGATAAATAAGAATCTTCCATGTAGCACCTCAAAATTTCACAACATTTCCGATAGTATGGATTAAATAAATCATCTTTATTACAAATAAGGCCTGAAGATGGTGTAACATCACTGAAACATGTTGTCGTCATAGAAGACTAAATCTTATATAAGATATGGAGAAGGGAATAAAAAATAATATCCAAAAAGATAAAAACTTATCATTTTTATTATAATTGGGTTGAATCCACTATTTAATGAATCCGAAACTTGAATTTACCTTTGAATCACGAATCTTGAATTCGAATTTGAATCTTGGAAAAAAATTATAAAGTCTAGAGATGGGCCACTTGAATCTTTGAATCCTCGAATCCACCGAATCCTGACAAGTATTCGAGATTCGAGGATTCGATGATCGAATCTTTCACCTCATAAACAAGGCATCATATGTTGAATTCAAAAATTACTTAGTTAGGCCTACTTGAAAAGCACAAATTAATCAGTAATATTAATTTTGTCGGAAAAGAGAAATAAACATTAATAAAATCTTCTTTAAAAAAATAAAAAATTATTAGGTGTGGAAAATCTTACGTGCCTTGTACCCTATACTTCGTTCACGGTAGGAGTTTACCTCTGAAAGGTCTTTTTTCTTACCAATATCCTACTATATAATAGATTTCTGGTAGGGAAAAAAGTCCTTTCAGAGGTAAACTCCTACCGTGAACGAACTTTACCCTCCCACCTCTATGGGAAACTTGGACTCGACCGTTTCAGCACATGATCACTTATAAACTTTCACCTCACGAACAATCTTGTAAATATTTTAATAAACACATTAAAATTCTTCAAAAACTGAAAATCAAAACTATAATTACAAATAAACTCGAAATAAATTAAACAAATCATGGCTTTTTTTTTTAAACAGAAATAATAACTCATTACGGATGATACAAAGTCAGCCGCCATGACGTATATTGTTTACTCGCCCGAGTGATGATTAAAATAAAGATACTGTTAATTCTTACTACCCAACTGGTTTTAATTATCTACAACTTTGTAAAAAGCCCCAATTTATTGCATACGATCCTTAAGTTAGATATTTTGTTGGGTTTCATGAAAAATAAATATTATCAACAGTCAGACAGCAATAAAACTGTTTATTTATCTCTATTGACCTAAAATCGATTCAGGTTATCTAATCACTTAGTAAGCGCTCTCGAGTTTTAAGAATCAAATGATGACTTGCTAATCCATTATTTATTTTTTAATTGATTTTAACTTAGTTTTTATTATTTAAAAAAATATGTTATTGAAGTAATTGTAGAAATATTCAAACGTAGTCCTGCCTTATGAAATGGGAATGAATATATTGTAGTCGAAAATATGTTCGTGTTTTAAATAGAATGTATTCTCAGAAATCGATATATCGCAAGAATCGAATATATTTGTTTTCTACGCAAAAATTGATCATGTATAAAAGAAAATAATAATAAAATATACTTAAGCATTATTGAGTTCACTATTTCCAATGTATGTTTAATTGTTAAGCATGTTGTTTTAGTATTTATTAAAAATATCCGTTTTTATTTTTATTTTTGCTATCTTAATACAATAAAATATCCTTTAATGATGATTAAAGTTGATCCAAGGATATATAGGGCTAATCTGTTTATTTCACATGTTTTTTTAGAAACTTAACCATTCTAACAACACTTTTAAAAATAACTAAAAGACACTCAAATTTTGATTGATTTGATTTTTAAACAATAATATGAGTCTAGATTGTTTAATTTGGCTGGATTTTAACCTGTATTTTGCGAGGGGGGGGGTTGGGGTTGATTAAAATTGAAAGCATGATTGAAATAAACCTTATTTCACAGTTTAGGCCTATATTGTGTAATGTGGGTCTATTTGTAAATCATTAAAATTTATAATGATTTGCTAGAATTTGGATTCGGATTCGAGATTCGAAAATAAAATGTAGATTCAGATTCGAGAAATAATGGATTCGACCCATATCTATTATAAACATAAGTGGAAATATAAATATGATAGAATAGTATAAAATAGAAATAGTAGCTTAATGTTATCATTCTTTCTTATGAACCATTATAAATTCATTATAACATTCATACATTCAGTTAAGTGTTAAATTACTGGTCTGGTATCTGGTTGTTAAGTTCATCCTTTATAATTATAATAATTCTTTACCACCAATAATCAGCAACAGAGCTCTAAATAAAACAAACTTCATTTGAAAAATTGAAAATATTTTTTTTAAGGATTCGAGTCTCGAATTCGAAATTTCCTCTAATCCTTGAATCTCGAACACCCTCAAGAATTCAAGGGATTCAAAGTTTCAAAGGCCCATCTCTAATTTTTATTTTAAATCGAAAGATACTTTGTATATCATTCGTATCCTTCTAATTAATATCCTCATTTAAGAAATACATTAACAACCTTGGGTTTAAACATATAGCAACAACAAAATTGCAATTTGTGTCACTTTTAGCATATCTAGAATAAATGCTCTATCTAGCATGATGTGAATAATATGAGACCAACCCCTTGAACTTGAGAAGCATCCTCTGATAGTCTTGCACACAGTGCTCCAGAGCTGTTGGCTTTCTCGTCAAACCACGCAATTTCTTGCTGCAGCATAGCTGCAAACAACATCCTTCGAAGACGCAGAGTGAGCTTCTCACCTGTCAATGTTATTGTATACACCTAAAACCAACAATGAAAACTAATTTCACAAAATGGTAAAACAAGCTTTCAAATTTATTTTACATCAATGTTAATGCAACCTCTTCTTTTATTTGTAACAATAGGCCCTCTACAAGAACAGGGCTGGTATGCACCTGGAAAAGAGGAAATCCTGGACAAGTAAAGGAATTTTTAAAAAGTCACTGAAATTTTCAGATACCTATTTTTGTAATAATTTTCTAAATATAAAGCATAAGAGTAACATCACAGTGTAAACTATAAGTTTTATCTTCAATTAATGGGATTTTTAAAGAGCGGTCACATATTTGTATCCAACAACTCTTATGTTTATAAATTTAATATAAAACAGTAAAGTTAACTAGAACTTTTTTATTTAAATATTTCCATGTAACTATCGACTTTAAAAATGTATATTTTTTGGTTTAGAAAAACCGGCAAAGTTAGGTATTTTCAAAATGTACAGTATAGTGTATCATCAACCCTGAAGAAGTCCAAATAGGTTGAAATTTATCATCATTAGGTCATCAATCTTGCGAATGGTTTGCTGTAGCTCTACACTTTTTTCTATCCTGGGCCATTGTGTGCCTTTTTCTGCCAACATCATCCGCTATATGATTCACATACATAAGTCATGATCTCTTGCTTGAATTTCTCTCTTCCACATTTCCTATTGTTATCATAGTCAAACTATCATGTCTCAGTATATGGCCTACCATGTTAACTCTTCTTTGCTGTATACCTTTCCAAAGTTTATTTTATTCGTTTGATTTTCTTACCATTTCTGTATTTGATATCATCTCCATACATGGAGTATCATGTTTCAAATGCTTCAAATATTTTCCTTTCAGTTGCAACAAGTATAATAGATTAATTTTAAATGTATGGTTCAAGAAAGTCCACTTTTCCCAAAATAGCTAAGCTACTGTACTCGGCTTGTGCCAATTTGTATACTGTATTGAAATATTAATTAGTACCATAATTAATAAAGGAGGAGTGAACAAGTTTTCAAAACTAACCTATAACTTATTATGAAAGTTATGTTAGGTTTGAAAGTTGGAATTTATACATGAAAAGGACAGAATGTAGTAGTTTCACTAACTAATAATCAGACATGGATCTACATTTTAGTTTCTTGATTTTTATCTATAATATAACTTCTACCAAAATATAGCCAAGAAGAATCATACATTAGGCTAACTGGCCATTTAAGATTTATTAGTACACTGTTAAATCATGAAATTATTTTTGTGAGAAAATATATTTATTTAAAATTAGCTTTGTGTTTAGGAAGTGCTAATATTTTAAATGACTTCTGATAATTGAAAAATTAATTAAATAATGCTCTGATTAGTGTTTTAGTTTAAGTAATTCATTGAGTAGCTAATAATTATATGTTACCTGCATAAATGTTGATAACCCAATGCCAAATCCAGCTGTCACAAAATAAATAGAGTACTTGTTGGTTTCATTATGAATTTCTGCTCGATTTGGTAGGCCTAAAACCTGAAGCAATAAATTAATTATGGTAATTAATTAAAAATATTTTGAAACTCTCATTCAAAGTAGGTATACAAACACTGAATGATATACAATAAATCTAAGTAGCAAACATGTAGATTTATGAGTAAATAAATGGTAAGGCGCACCTATAAGACTTTCTTTCACTCTTATCTTAAAACAAACATTTACTAAAAATTCGTAAGACTTGAGAAATGAAATAATAGGTATATAGATTGTTGTGGAAACACTATACCAAAGTTCATAAATTAAATAATATACACTGTTACTTACTTAGGTACTTTAAGGCACTAGAAACTAGGAACACTGTTACAGAAAAGTTGAGAAAAGAGAAATATCTTTGTCCACCAAAGAGCATAAAAATCAAATTTGTTTTCAAATACCTGAGTTTAAAAGTATATATATATATTTGATTATAGCTCAGAAACTATTGATTTTATAAAAATATATGCACATAAAAGCTACAACTTTACAAGTTATTTCATATCTCAAATAGTGGTGAAAAAGTGATGAAAATTTTCCTGATATAAAGTAACCTCAAAGTCACTTTCATGAGAAAATGAGAGTTGCCATCTTGTTTATAATAATAAAAAACAGTGTTTGGATATAAAATTTAATCAAAATTGTTAAGGCGAATTTTGATCAAATCAAAATTTTCTCTTTTTGCCCTTCAGTAAACTACCCTTAAATTTAGGGCTGAACATCTAATTCCAAGAATCCCTCAGGGGGACCTTTTGAACACCCCATATGCAAAGCTAGAGCCTAATCTGTAAAACAGTTTCGGCTCTAGCTCGAGGTATAGACAGACAGACGACATTGCAAAAACATCTTTTTTTCTTTTTGTTTCGGGGAGGGGGTTATGAAATATTGACATTTATCAAAATCTTGGTTTCGAATTTTTTGACGATCACAATATTTTCTCTCCAAGGTGTTAAGAGAAAGTTAAATTATATATTTTGGAACCAAATTACTAAAATAAAATTTGGTTATGTAATATGAATGGTGCATTCCCAAAACGTTGTAAATGCCACATATAGGTGAAATACGTTTTATAACGGAAATGGGTTGTAAATGCCATGCTTCACACTGTGTAATATTCGTGTCAAGATAGTGCTGATCCTAGCGGTAGAAAATTTAAGTTGAACTGTTGTGCAAGTCATAACGTTGTAAAAGCCAAGGTGCAATTCGAGCGGCAACATAGGCCAGTTGCTTTGTAATATTGACTAGTGACAACAACTCTGTGTATGTTTCTTGTTTATTTGAGCTGCGTTTTTTCATTGTTTCTTTGATTTTTATTGCTATGAGTTCTAATGTAAGTCAACCTTCTAAGAAAAAAAAGATGTGAAGATAACTGGTTTAAAAATAAAGTGAAAAAACAAAGAAATTCGGGTAGTGAATATGTATCTCCAAAAACTTTGAAGATAGTCAAAATGAAAAATTCTCCAACTGAGGTGACTCCAAGAAGGGTTCAACTGTTGGGGGAGAAGATATTGGCTGGTAAAATGGATAGTTCAGATCAAAGAGGAGGGTCACGAAGGACTCTTAATAACATTGAGTGGACAGATAAAATTGTGGAGCACATTAAGAGCTTTCCCACCATTGAAAGCCACTATGCAAGGAAAATATATCCAAACAAGCTCTTCTTATCCCCAGATTTAAATGTAAGCAGGATGTACCGTGCTTTTTTGGAGAAGTATTGTTCTGAATGCCCTCCTGGCAGGCCCCCAGTTACACGACAGTGGTATAACGAGATTTTCCTTTTCCGATTCAACTTGTCATTTGCAAGACCCAAGGTTGATACTTGCTCTACTTGTGACAGCCTTGCTGTCAAAATAAAGTCAGGTGATCAATCAGCTATTATAGAGCAAGTGTTACACCACCGTCGAGCAGAGTCTGCCACAAAATTAATGTCATCTGACATGAAAAATGCTCCAACATCTGATGCTTATGTTATTGCTTTCGATCAACAGCAACAGATGTATATCCCTCAACTCACTCATACAGAAATGTATTATTCCCAGCAGCTTGCGGCTTGCAATTTAGGAATTCACGACTCTGTCACGGGGAGGGGAACTATGTGTTTGTGGACAGAAAATTTTGGTGGAAGAGGGTCTTTGGAAATAGCTTCTTGTTTGTACAAATACCTCACGACAGAAGTTCGTATGTGTGAAAAGAAGAAGCTCATTTTATGGTCTGACAATTGCGGAGGTCAGAACAAAAATCAGTATATTATCGCCATGTATCTTGTTCTGTTAGCCAATAATGTATTTTCTGAAATAGTTCACAAATTCCCAGTGAAAGGACATACATTTCTCAGCTGTGACAGAGACTTTGCAGTCATCGAGAAACGTAAAAAAGTTTGTAAGGCTTACACATTGATGGATCTGGTTCGCATTATTACTAGTGCAGCTCAAAACAAACCTTTCACATGCACAGTGTTTGAAGAGTTCTATGATTTCAAAACTATTGCCCATGCTAAACTAAACACAAAGAAGTTAGGAATTTCAACAGCATCACAGCTCCGCCTTACAGCTGAGGAATTTGGTAAAGTGATGGTGGCAAAAGGAACTGGTGAGCTTGCAGGTTGGTGTAAAGGGATTAATGTGCTGAAGGAGGGAATTAAATTATAGGACTTCAAAGACATTCAATTACCTACAGCTCGAACACATTTCGGAATTCCAGAAAAAAAGAAAGCTGATATCAGGAGAATGATTCCTTATCTGGAACAAGACGCCCGACACTATTTTGAAACAATGTTGGCACAATCAGGACAACACTGTGCTGAAGAAACCAATGGTTAAAGACAATGATAGTAAACTTTTATTAAAGTTTTACATTTTCTTTGAAAAAATAATTAACTGTTTATTGTTCATTATGGTGTACTGAAATTTCTCTTTTGCAGTTTTATTGTTACGGTATATTATTTTTTTTATATAAAAAATAATTCAATGTATATTCAGCTGGTGTAGCTGAATTATTTTATGAAGTATTATTAAATTTATCATTTTTTAAATCTGAATTTGTCTCTTAAGACAGCAGCTGTCCAACAACAATAATGCTGGTATATACAACATTTTGACTTGCAACTCTGTTGGCACTTACAACGTTTTGGAACTAAAGTGAAGTTTGATGTTTTTTTTAACATAGCCTATGTCATTAATGATAAATACATTTTAACATATTTTCTTTATTTCTTATGTACCTTTAAATAACATTGTAATATTTCATGTCTTTAACGATATTAAATTAGAAGAAAATTAGTTTTATCTCTCTCCTGAAAAATTTTAATTTTGGCATTTACGACGTTTTGGAAATGTACCATTCATATATCTAATAATCCAATTTTTCTTACACAATATATATACTTTATTAATTAATTATTGTTTTAGTAAAATGTGATGTAGTGCTTTTTCAAGTTATCTCCAACTTAACTAAAAACATAGGATCATAAGAGTGAATCTAAAATAAATGTGTCATCAGTTGTCTGAATAGAGAATGCATAAACAACTAAAGTAAAAACCCACTCCTAGCTCACCCAATCAGGAATTAAATATACATAAATAAGAGGGGCTAACAATTTTATAGAGTTGAAATTATTACAGTAATGTGTCATACAATATAAATATTTTCATAAATAAAATTATTAACTCATAGTCTTCCTAATCTGCAAATTATTAACTCATAGTCTTCCTAATCTGCAAATTATTAACTCATAGTCTTCCTAATCTGCACTCGCTAAACTTCCTTAATTTCACTTGATTTAAGAAAGTACATCACTTATACCTTTCTTGAGCTGGTTCTATCGAGTTCACCTCATTACACCCCAACTTTCAGGTGCATTATAATGGATTAAACATTGAAAGGAGGATAGAATAGCAAGGCCTACACACTTACAGAAAACTATGGGCTTGGGTTCATTCTAATGTTATCCTCCCATCTACTTCTTGGTCTTTCCAAAGGTCTCTTCCCATTGGGTTTATCAGTCAATACCCTGAGCACGGTTCTAGAATCTCCCATTCACACTGCATGTACTGCTCACCATACTCTACTAGACTTGACTAGACTATCCTAGCAATGTCTTGTGATGAGTACAGGTTATGTAAATCATTATATAATATCCTCCACTATGCAATAGCCTCATCTCTTTTTGGCCCACATATTATTTTCTTAAGCACCTTGTTTTCAAACATCATAAGTTTATTTTAATCATGTAAAGTAATAAACCACGTTTTACACCCATAGCGAATCGGTAAAATTATTGTTTTGTATATTTTGAGATTAACATAATTGAAAACAGACAAGATGTCAACAACTTACTGGCCACGTAATAGCATGCATTTCCCAACTATTCTTTTTTTAATTTCCAATATAATATCGTTTGCTAGTTAAAATTGTTCCTAAATATTTAAACTCATTAACCCTGTAAAATGATATTTTGTTTGCAGTAATATCCAAATTGTCAACCCCAATTTGTGTTCTCTGTGTGTTCATTTGCTTAGTCTTTTCAGCATTTACTGCTAAACCTAGATCCTTACTAACCTCTAATAACATTTCTGCATTTCTTGCAACAGCTTCCTTACTATTGCCTAATAAAGCTAAATCAACAGCATATCCTAATATCTCCACAGTGAGAATACCAGTATATAATTTGTTTTGAATACATTTATATTCCCCCCACCCCCAACCCCACACACAATGTGCACATATATTCCATTCACCGTAGGAATTGACTTTTGAAAGGCCTTTTTCCCTACCATAAATCTACTATATAGTAAGATATTGGTAGGAAAAAAGACCTTTCAGAGAGTAATTCCTACCGTGAATGGAATATACCTGCACACACACATATAAATGTGCACACAAATGCAAGTACACATACACACGATTTGGTTTTGATACATCTATTATAAAGAATAATACAAAAGGAAGGAATAAATAACATTTATTTTGTATTAACTTGTAAAATGTTTGTAGGCCTATACATGAAGTAATGATTTTAATTTAGTATAGTAATTGTAATAATGGCTATTTTACACATTTTTTGAGCTAAGCTTTAGATAAAGTATTACGTTTTTCCAATTCTAAAAATATTTTAAGAGCAACAGCAAATTGTTGGTGATTAATGATAATTATCACTTCTAATATTGAATATAAAGGGCTAGAATAAACTATTGTTCCCCCGCCTTCCTCAGAATATTATGGTTTACACTTATTTATCCAGGAAAATGCTGGTCCCCTTCCTTAAATGTACTGTCTTTAATCTACCAATATGGGTTATGTAAATAATGTAACTAACGCTTCACTTTATTTTTACAGACGGAAAATTCATAGGTACAGGTATAGATAGGTACTTGCATAAATGTTCATTGGTATAGTGAAAGTTGTGGACCTGTCTACAAGCATGCCAGTGAGAATTCCCACAAACAAGTTCGACCATTTATGTCAATTACTAATAAATCACTCTCAAAAATGTAATTAAATAAAACTTTTTGTTAATCTTTAAAAGTGGTTAAGTATAGACTTTGTTATCCCTTCAATGCAGCTTCGGGGTTAACTGGTTTTGTCTAGTCGAAGTAGAGTCTGCGGGTGACGTTTGTTTCTAGGTGTCGATCTCGCGGGTCCAGTGGGTGGGGGTAAGGAAGGGAGATGGGGGAGAAAACATAGGCGGGTTCTGGGGTGGCTAGGGTATGCAAATGGTAACCCCCAGGGCTAAAAGGGGAAATTGGAGTAGGTGGGGTTCGGATGGTCGGTGAGAGGAGCAGACAAGGAGAGGAATTAGCTAACTCGGGGGCAGGGACTTTTGGAGATGTTGGAGCGGAGTGTTGGCGTTCGAGGGTCTGGTGGTTGCAGTCGGGATCGTAGAAGATGGGTTCACAGGTGGAGTATTGTTTGGTTGCCGCTGTCTTCTTTAGGGTCTTCTGTCGGTGGGCCTTGCCAGCGCGGCGGGTGTATCCCATCCCGTGAGGTCACCGTCGGAAGGGACGATCATGTTGGAGGGTGAGAGGACAGAGTCCCGGCAACACGGAGTCGCGGTTGGAGGTGTGGATAAAGTCCTGGCAATGTGAGTCGCGGTGGGAGGCAGAGGAACTGTCCCGGCAACGTGAGGCGCGATGAGAGGTAAGGGATAGTTGCGGAAGGATAGGGAGTGACAACGAAAATGCTCTTTCCAAAAATGACGACAATTTATCAATGCTCTTTGCAATGTGGTTCAGCAGGGTTGGGTCACCACTAAAAACAGCTCCAGAAATCACTGTGTTATATACCCTCCACTGCTGCCTGGCCTTGTCCAATGGAGAAAACAGGGGCTTCCCATTGGTGCGGGAAAACGTNGGTCGCGGCACATCAATGACTCTTAAAATATATTTTTATGTATAACAAGACTCCTCGGTCCCGGCACAGATTTATCTGATTGCCAAACCCTTCCTTCACCTCTGGCAAGACGTGTATTAACCACAACTTGTGAATGTGTGAAATGCCAGGCCTCCGTCATGGTTTGGATCCCAAGTTAAACTGTAGGTTCTCCATTTCATCTCACAATCATCCTACCATTACACACTAGCGTAAGTGTGTATAACCAGAACAGGTAGTAAAACGTGGTGCTAATAATAATGATCATAATAATAATAATATAACAAGACAGTGTTTCTACACCTTTTATTATACATTTCTAAGCATTTAGGAACTATTTCAAAATATATTTTTAGCTTTACTAATCCCTATCTCCCATTCCAATAAAAAACTGTTAGAAATGCAGGTTATTTGCTAGCAAATAAATTCAAACCTGACTAAGCTTACCTGAATTAGGCTTCCAAAGAGCACAGCAAGCACGGGCATAGCAGCACCCATGACAATGGAACAAACACAGGCAATGAATATGTATGGCCACTCGGGTTTGTTAAGATGCATAACCTGCAACAATGAAGACTTGGGAAGCTCCTTGGCTACCTTTACTTCAGGAGAAGAGAACACAATTTTATCCTCCTGCAGGAAGTCGGGTATAACAAATTCATCTTCTATGGACCTTTCCTCATCCTCAGTGTTTTCTGTAATAAATGTTTGGTAGTGTTGACACAATTGGTTAATTTATTCAAACAAAACCAACTTTGCTATTTTAGAGAATATATTTTAAGTTGGCCTTGGAAACTAAAGCACCAATAATTTAAAATAAATTGTAGTGAAAATTAAAATTCTTACACTCACTTGAAATAGCCATTGCCCAAGATTCTTCACCACTATTCACTTGTGCCATTACTAGCTTATAGTAATGACCTTTCAAAGCAATAAGTTCTTCATGAGTTCCTTGCTCTGCCACTTTGCCATCATTTATTGTCACTATTCTATCTGCACTACAAATTGTTGAAAGGCGATGTGCTACAATGATAGTAGTGCGTCCTTCACTTGCCTGTAAAAAAATGGGTTAATTGACCTCTTCTCAATTAGAAACTATACCAGTTCCTTTGTCGACTCAAAAATGGGGGAGAGTGGGGTTCACCAAAAACCAAAGTCTAAAACATTTCAAAGCCCAGAAGACTTAGGAAGCTGAAGCTTGGCAAACAACAAGTATCCCTAACACAAACAAATGCAGGAATACTTATTGACCAAAAATTTCCATGTGTGCTCCCAGAATGTTAAAAAAACAAAAACAAAGTCAAAAACATCAGAACATCAACAACAGAAAGAAAGCTCAAATTTGCAAGCAGATAGACTCCACCCCAAAAGGGTGCAGAAATATTTGGTGACCAAAAATTATCATGGTGGCTCCCACAATGGGAGGTTTTTTCCTCTCCAAAATTGAAAGGTCCAAAGGAATCCCAAAGCCGGGAAGATCTTGGAAGCTGAAATTTTGCAAGCAGGTAGTCCCTAACTAATAAGGATGCAGGAATACTTGGTGACAGAAAATTCCGATTGGGAGCCCCAAAATGTGGGGAGTTTCGAAAAAAAAAAGTTGATAAACTCGCAGTTAGCCTCTAACCCAAAAGGATACAGGAAAATAGAGTTGAAAAAATCTAAAAGCCCATAAAATCTAGCTATTAAACCTAAAATGTTCAGGCAGGTATCCCTTAACCCAAATCTCTGTATAATTTTATAGTGTGTATGTGTCTTTTTACACCCTCCAGAAGCCTGACAACTTAGAAATATGAAACTTGGCACACTTATAGTATTGCCACTAGACAAAATTTAACAAAGCCAGATTTTTTTACTGAAACTCTTTACAACCTTTCATCATGAATTAAAAGAATGGAGTGAGAGTTTTGCATTTTTCGGATTATACTTCCATTCCCATTCAGTTTAGCAATCATGATGTAAACAGTAATATTTGTGCTTCTTAGAACATAAGTTGTGACTGTTCAAGTGTAGTATTTATATTAATCTATTTTCATTAACGTTTGCAATATTCTAATTAATTACTAATTAAATGTCACTTAAATTAATTTATGTATATTATAAAACCTAATCCTACTTTATTTTGTCATTTAGAATTCCTGATCATAGTAATTTAAAATACTGAAACATGTCGACTTAACATTCAACAGTTGGTTTAGAACCATCTTTAATTTCAAGGAGCAAGGAATTAAATTTCGATATAAGATTTCAAAATTACACATCATTCCACATTAAATTAAGGAAATATATTCATAATTATAAACATTATTTCATGATTAGCTATTATTCAATTTTATTTCTTGACTATTACTTTTAAACTTTTGTATTATTACAACTGTTTATTAACATTTTGTGTTTATATATATATATATATATGTTATTTAAATTTACATGTTACTTTTAATATATGATGTAGATAATGATTTGACATGCCTTAATGATAAACTTTAATTTGTTTAAAGTGTGCCAATATGATAATATATAATTCCAATTTTATTTATCTTATGGTGTTTATTTAAAATGTCTTCACAAATACATATAACTTTTTTATATATTGTACTTGTATTGTATATTTATGTATTGTACTTTTTTATATATTGTATTTATATATATTAACAAAAACTATTATTTCATTTAATAACTCTTCATCATTAGTCAACTTTTATAGCTCATTTTTATTCAAATAATTTTCTATTGTCATTTTATTTTAAATTTAATTTTATTCAACATTCTACATCTATAATAATAATAATAATAATAATAATAATAATAATAATAATAATAATAATAATAATAATAATAATAGTAGTAGTAGTAATAATAATAATAATAGTAATAATAATAATAATAGTAGTAGTAGTAGTAGCAGTAATAATAATAATAATAATAATAATAATATTTAGCACCGCGTCTTACTACCCGTCCGGGTTATACGCTTACATCTCAAATAGAAAAAGAACTTATCACTAATAAATCTCTTATTGACTTAAAGAAAATAATTGTAAATTCTTTTTATAGTAATTATTAATGAACTTTTACTGATTTAGTTCCATTTGATTACATAAACACATTATTAGAGCATCAAATTTCAAGTCTTATTATTTCATATTATTTTTGGAAAACAAGTCGTTTAATAAGGAACGTTTAAGAATATTCATAAATACAATTCAATTTTTAGTAATATTAGGTTTTAGAAGTTGTATTAAATTAATGTGAAAGATATAAATGTGTAATATAATATAAAACATATGCACAATATTTTAATGATATTTGAAAGAGATTGATCATGCTAATTACAAGTTATAATACATTATAATTAGTATTTATATTTGAAAGAAGGTATAGGAAAGGTGGATAGAAACATATAAAAAGGTGATGAACACAATATGGCCTTTACAATGAAAAGAAGAACACAGTTCACACTTTACACTGCTGCCAATGGATAAAGAGGTAATGGTTGCCTCTTAAAGAAAATTGATCGTCACCACCCAATCCCCTGACCCATGTTTCATTCTATCGAAACTCATCAGGGAGGAGTGTGAAACGCGCAACACAACTTCCTAAATGAGAAAACCATAAAAACACAAAAGGGGAGAAAAAGGAAAATGGTAAAGAATGATAGAACACATAGATAAGAACATGTAAAAGGTATAACATAAAGGACAAACACAGGAAAAGGACAATGAATGCGAATATATAATGATATAAAAAGAGGTTTTCCTTATAGAGTTATATCATTATACAAGAAACAAGCCAAGAAATGCAGTGATCACTGAACCATCAGCCTCAATTTCATGTGAAGAAGATTGTGGCAAGAACTCAACAGGCGAATGGAACAGAAAATAAAGTTTGATGGAAGAAGACAAGTTTGAATTCAGAAAAGAAAAAAGAACCAGAGATGCCATCAAGATAGTGAAAATAATTTCAGAGAGATTGCTGGAAGTCAAGGAAGAGATCTATATTGGTTTCGTAGACTGGCAAAAAGCGTTTGATAGAGGGAAGTGGAAGAAACTGATGGAAATACTCAAGAATAATGGCATCAATTGGAGAGAAAGAAGTCTGATCGCAAACCAGTACCAGGGACAGCAAATGAAGGTGAGGCTAAATGATGGAGAGCCCAACAGCGTAGAGATAGGAAGAGGAATGAGGCGGGGATGATGTTTGTCATTGAGTCTGTTCAACTTGTATAGATAGTGGCTGATCAGTGAAACCCTGGAGGTACCTGGTAGTTTCAGAATAGAAGGACGCATCATAAACACAGTAAATATTTAGATAATTTAGTATGGCTGGCCAAAAATAAAGAAGAGTTGCAGAAAATGATGGACCAGCTGGTGGAGATAGGGAGAAGATATGGCATGGAGATCAATACTGATAAACCAAAGGTTATGGTGGTTTCAAAAAATGAAGAGCCACTGAAAATAAAAATTGTACACTGGGAGTTTGAAAATATAGAGCAGTTCAAGTATCTGGGAAGTCTGCTGACAAAGGATGTCTCCTGTACCAAGGAAATTAGGTCGAGGATCGTCATGCCCAATGAAGCTTTCAACAATAAGAGGTTACTGCTGACCAGCAAATTGAGTTTGGGACTGAGGAAGAAACGGGTGAAATGCAAAATTTGGATCATCGTATAGTATGGAGCAGAAACTTTGACTCAAAGGAAAATGGAAAAGATATACTTGGAGAACTTTGAAATGTGGTGCTGGGGAAGACTTGAGAAGATTAGGTGGACAAACGGGGTGACAAATGAAAAAGTTCTAAAAAGAGTGGGAGAGAAGATAAGCATTTTGAATATGATTCTTTGGTATAAGGCAAACTGGATCAAACATATTATTGGGAGAAACTGTCTTCTGCACAACATCATAGAAGGAAAGGTTTAGAGAAAGAGGAGCTTAGGAAAAGGAGGACTCAAATATTGGATGACTTGAAAGAAAGAAAAAAATTCTGGGAGCTGAAGGAAGAGTCAGAGGACAGGTCACATTGGCAGTCTTAAGTTCACTGACAAAAGGAATGGACCTGTCATAAAAAAGAAATAAAAAAAATATTGCTATTCTTTGTAAAGAAGTTACTCACATCCAAGCAATGTCGCCAATATGTTCCTTGAACTGGACAGTGATATATTCCATGTCCTGCATCTTACAACCCATTCATAATATCTACATGTTTACACTATCATTACACATTCGGGCTATCCGCATATTTACAATAATGGGAAAGGGATGAGGAAGGTAGAATTTATAGTAAATCTACGTATATTTGCATGGAGAGAAAGTGGGAAAGTATTTGGAAATAACCACCTTATTACACCCAGCAGAGATTCAAACTCCCAACATGCCTATCACAGGCAAACCAGATAGTGTACTGTTGATTATAAACGGACCTAATTTATATCGACCTTGAAGCTCCGGATAGTGGCGAGTAGTGAAGTCTGTCGGACAAAATTTAAATTAAGGAGTAGTTCCGGAATAGGTGGCGATCTGGATTGGAATTAGTGGAACTAAAGTTTTTAATAATCTTTTATAAATGATTAATTCAATCTTTGCTAAGTAATTAAATCTCTTTGTACCTTTTTTATGTATGTAATTTTACCTTAATATTTTTTTTATATCTTGTATTTTAAAAATGTCAATTCTTCAACTAAAATACCATTGGTCCTTTTTTATCTTGCAAACTTGTCGCTGATTGGCCTCACCAAAAATCACGATTTCCTGTTCAGGGAGATTACGCTGTTCACTCGATTCATTCTCTCTTTCGATTCAATTAATGTGAGACATATTTTGTTTTCTTCCTTCTTTTTAAATTGCTTGAAGAATAGTTTCAAATTTAACATGTAGTCTCTTTCCTTTCTGTTTATTTCTTGTTTTGGTCTTGAGGTAAAGTTTCCGTGTAGTTATTTTGTCTAATTATGACCTTCTAGGTTTTTATTATTATGTAGTTTTTTTTATATTGTAAGGTAACGCAAAATTTGTCAACCATGAGACATGTTTTTTTTATGTTATGGTTTTGTATCAATCGGCATTCTATAGACCACGCGATTTAAAATGTAATCAAACAGGGGATTAGGTATAATGGTTGAAGACTATTTTCTTTGTCTTTATTAATATTTTTTTGTTTCTCTGGTCTTCTACTGGAGACATCTTTTATAAATCTTTGTAACAAATCGGTAATGTGGTAAATGTAAATCGTTTCTCCTTTGTCTTAAATTAAACTTATATAATGTTTTAATTTTTTGTTTCTTAATAAATACTAATGTCCTTTTTGTAACTGGGTTATGATTTAGAGAGCCCTGTGGGAAACCACATTTTTTGTGTAACCCTCTTAACCTCCTTTTGTTTTTGATTAATTATCTACTTATGCTCTCTTTCAGTCTTAGCTAAGTTGAATAAGGAGGAAATAAATAAATAAATATATATATATATAAACTTTTCACTAAACTCAATAAGTGTTACTGGTTACCTTTCAAAGAGGCGATCAGTACAATAGGCATTAATATTAACTTTCCTTGGAAGGCAAAATATTTCAAAGTCTTAGTTATGTTGGAATAATGAGTGTCTTGACAAGTGCACTTAATTCGTCATATATAGTCCTCTCTTTTAATTGATTTTAAAGCATTTGATTTATTTAGTTTAAATAATAAACCTGAAATCTAAAGATTTTGGTGGATTTTGAAACATCTGGAAATAGCCCTTAAAAATACCTGGGATTTGAGCAAGTGTGTTAAAAAGAGGAGAATAGCATGTAATATGAAAAATAGCTTTTTCTTCAGAGCCACACTTAAACAAAAAACCAACATAAATGTTAAAAAATTACAACTTACTTTATCAAGTGCTGCCTGAACTTTGGCCTCACTGCTTGTATCGAGAGCCGAGGTAGCCTCGTCCAACAGTAAAATGTGAGGTTTGCGCACCAGAGCCCGAGCTATTGCTATTCTCTGCTTCTGGCCACCTGAGAGTTGGGCCCCTCGTTCACCAACTAGTGTGTCATAGCCCTAGAAATACCAAGTATTATTTTGTCAATGCTGCACAGCCTTTTGCTCAAATATGACCGAGTTAACAATTCCAAAGTGTAACATAAGAAAGTAGGAGAATAATTTCATTCAAAATTATTATCGTAGCTAAAATATACAGTTCCACTGACCTCTGGCAACTTCCCTATGAAGTCTCGAGCATTTGCCACCCCAGCTGCTTCTATGATGTCTCGCCTTGTAGCATCCTCGTGACCTAGTTTAATATTCTCTGCAATGCTTGTTTGAAACAAAACTGGTTCCTGCCCGACTACACCAATCTGCCTTCTTAACCATGCCACATTCAGGTATTTTATGTCCATCCCATCCAATAGGATCTGAAAAAACTCACAAATCTTCATTTTAACAATATTATTAATAAATTTAGAGATTACTTCAGCAACATATTATTTGACAAGGTTAATGAGTTTGAATATTTAGAAACACTTTTAACTAGCAATAATGATAATAGATTGAAAATGAGAAAAATAATACAGTTGGTGAAACTCATGCTATTATTTGGTCATTAAGTTGTTTACATCTCGCCTACTGTTAAGGAATAAGGAATGTAAGACTCAAAATATATAAAACAATAATTTTATTGTTTGTTCTTGGTGGGTGTGAAATGTGGTCTCTAATCTTACATAGTGAAAAAAATGTATGGTTCATTGGAAGATATTTGGTCCAAAAAGGAATGAGATTACTAGGGGGTGGAGGAGATTACCTAGTGATGGGTTAAATACACTGTACTCATCACAATAAATTGCATTGCTAGGAAAATCAAGTCTCATAGATTATGGTGAGCAGAACATGCTGTCTGAATGGGAGACTCTAGAACCAAGTTCAGGGTATTGACAGGCAAATCTAATGGGAATAGACCAGGGGGTGACCTGGCGGTCTAGGGGTAAGGTGTCAGATTTCTATGCTGGCGGCCGGGGTTCGATCCTCAGTCCCGGCAAAGATTTATCTGATTACCAAACCCTTCCTTCACCTCTGACAAGACATCTTGTGAATGTGAGGAATGCCAGGCCTCCACCGTGGTTCGGATTCCACGTTAAACTGTAGGTCCTTCATTTCATCTCACAATCACCCTACCATTACACATTAGCGTAAGTGCGTATAACCCGAACGGGTAGTAAGACGCGGTGCTAATAATAATAATAATAATAATAATAATAATAATAATAATAATAATAATAATAATAATAATAATAATAATAATAATAATAATAATAATAATAATAATAGACCAGGGGTCCCCAACCCTATGTCCGTGGACACCATTGCGCAACAAAAAATCAAGTTTGTGCTTATCTCCAGGTATGCTGTTCTCAAGAAGTTGGTGCCCCCTCTTTCCAATCCCTTCCTCTCATTCCTTTTTCTTTGCTGGCTCATTTATAAAGTGCACTTTATTACTCGGAACTATCATTATACTAACTAATACCATGCTAATACTTCCAATTTCTTTGTAAATATCTTGACATGGGTCTACCCAGCTTTGTCACCTGAATAAACACAGAACAAATATATATTTTAAAAATTTACCTAAACATCAAAATGGTGGTGGGTAGATAAATATTTCTTTGTGTATTTATTTTGGTCTTTATAAAATCGTAAATAAACCAGTAATTTTTTATTTATTTATTGACATTGACTTTTGATTTGGTGAAAATTGTTTCAATTGTTTAAACTGGTTTTGGACTGACTTTGTGTGTGTGCCATTTGCGTTATTTTATATGTGAATTAAAGAAAAATTAAATTTTAAGCTCACATTTTTTTAAATAATATGTATTTTTGTGTGTGTGTTATTTTCATTATGAATTATGTTTAACTATTTAATTAGTTGAAAATGTGATTGGTGCCCGCCGCACTACTGTTAGTTTTGAATGTGCTCTAAGGTACAAAAAGGTTGGGGACCTCTGGAATAGAGCATTGGGAAGATATGAAAAGAACTTTTAAATGAACCTGAAAAAAATATGGTGTAATAAGGTGGACTGGAGAGAACTGGATATGGACAGATGGCGTAACTTACTTTCGAGTTCCTAATGCCATAGAGTAAGTAAGTAAATTGTTACCTTTATATTATATTTATTTAGACTACCTTCAGTAGTGTGAGTAACAATAAAAACAAATTATTATAAGAAAACAGGGAGAAAAGATTTTCAAATAAATGCGCAAACAGTTTCTTTGAAAGAGATTAAAGCATGACCACTTATTTTGAGTGAAAAGTAGAAACCCTGCTGGTAATCAGATAAAAAAAAAAAGTAGTATACCTTTACAATAAATTTAGTTACCATAGCCTATCAAATTTTTTCAACACACTCAAATTTTGTTAAATATCCTACCTGGCCTTGGTGTGGATCATAAAATCTCTGAATCAAATGAACACAGGTTGATTTGCCACATCCTGAAATGCCAACAAATGCCACTTTCTCACCTTCATTAATTGTAAGATTGAAGCCTTTTAGAACCTGCACAGAAAAAAAAATCGTTTTACTAAATGACTTTGAAATACCTACTCATTGAGAAGGATTTGACTTTAAACTAAAAAATTTTGATCAGCTATTCACTATTACTTCAAGTATTGATATTTGTACCTACACAAATTAATTATTACTTAACTTTCCCCAAACATTAATTTCATTCCTAAAAAATGTTCCTTTGAATTAATGTACTTTGTAGTATTGCTCATATCAAACTAATTGAAAAATAAATTCATTTTATTTTAATAACTCATTTTCATAGAAGGTAATAAGGATTCAATGTTTTACACATTCATTGGAAATACAATCTTTAAATAAGTGATATATAATAGTCATGAAAAATGTTAATAACGTTATAACTACCTTCACGTCAGATCTTGATGGATATTCAAAATGAACATCTTTAAATGTGATTATTCCCTTTAATTCAGATGGACAGACACCCTCCTCTGAAAGGCTGTTAATAAGTGGTACTCTGTCAATTAAAGAAAACACTTTAGCAGCAGCTCCTTTTGCCACACCAAATGTTTCTATGTATGGAACTGCAGCTCCCAAATTTACAGAGCCTTGCATTACCAAGAAAAATATCTGTTATGGGCAAAAAAGTAGATATAAAGAATAATTATTAAGGTTGTCATTAGGGTTCAATACCAAAAAACTGTAACAGTGAAAATCATGGAAGCTATAAAAGTTTAGCTACCATTAAAACAAAATGTTTAGCCGATAAGAGAAGTCCTTATAAAATAGGTATGAATTAAGTTTTAAGTTTAAGGAATGTATATTAAAATTTTATCAATTGAGAGGGTCAGGGCAAAAACATGATAAACCTCGTGGATCTATATGGAATATAGTACTCACTATTTAAACGTTTGTTAAAGCCATAAATCTAGCCAATGGCGGCTGGTGATGTAAAAACTAGAATGTTGACAAAATAAAATTTGTAATATATTTTGCAAATATATACATATTTAGTTTTATTATATCAAGACAATACCAACATATATGTATAGGCTTTGAAATATTTTCTTATACTAGTGTAGTATTTTTTTCAATAAATGTGGCTCAACCCATCTGAAAACTTAAGTTCTAGACCCATCTGGCCTGTCTAGTAGGAAATTTAAAAACAAGTGTGTAATTTAAATATGTGGGTATACAGTACAAACTTGATAATACAACATTAAATAGTTTGACACATCCAGTAATCTGACATTTTTATGCCTTCATATGCCTTGAAGCACATATTTTTAATTTGTACTTTGACATTTCTTATATACCTACTCACACCCAGAAATTAGACTTTTTACTCCTCTCCCACTGGGCCCAGGAGTACACAGTGCTTGTGGCACCGTCGTGCTATTTAGTATAACACAACAGATTGTACAGGGCACATGAGTCTTTAACATTGAATGTAAAAATGGGGATTTTAAAAAAGCTTGACAGCAGTGTTCAGATAAGTGACATGTCCAGGTCATCCATTGTGGCTCACAGAACATTTTACTGCATAAAGAAGATCTGAGACAAGATAGAAAACATTGTAGAACCTGCAAATTCGAGGACAGGATGGCAATAAAACATGAAGCTTTGAAAACATCCATTAAAGAAGTGCTTTACCCATGGTTCCTACAAGAACGTCAGTGTAATACACCTACCATGGCTGAAAACGTTTGGCAAAAACCTTAAGAGAAAGAGAAGCTTTACAATAAAAATGACTTTCGAGCAAAATATGTGTGGTCAACTAAATTCAAATCTCAATTTGGAATTTTAATGCAAACTATGAGCAGAGCAAAACTTTCAAGTAATGAGTCAGCTTTTTAAACTGTTTGTGAAAAATTTCAAGAAGAAGGTTGATTGATATCTGATCAAATCTACAATGCTGATAAAAACAGCTTATTCTGGAGACTTTTGCCAAGTAAAAAAAAAGTTTACCGAAGATATATGAATGAACCTGGGAGAATGGTACACAAGGAACACATAACCTTAAGCTTTTATACATTAAGAGATGTTATAATATACCAAATACACACTTGCAAAAAACAAACTACAATTGACTAGTTCCTGACCAAAACTTTATGTTATTCTTAAGCAATGTTTGTTTAGTAATTGTTTGATTTGAATAACTCAATTTTTTTAAATATGCTTTTGGTAATCCAACACTTTCAGTAATCTAGCAAGCTAGATAATCCAACACCATGAAATCCAGACTAATGGTAATGATTGGGAATGTCTGATTACTGGAAGTGTAGCATTTATTGGAAATATATGCTCCAAGAAAAGACTCTAAATTCAAGAAACTCACCAAAAGTCCCCCAATGTGCTGCGCCGACTGACTGTTTACCACACGCAAGAATAATGGCGTCCTTCCTCCACAAAAAACATTGTTCGTCTGAACGTGGAATAAACATTGAGCGAGTAAAATGCTCTATTCCTCGTGGCGGGGTGCGAAGGGGCGTGTGGCGAGCATGCGCCGTAAGAGTGTA